>ML685863.1:8415016-8460714 GCA_007922175.1 Pelusios castaneus | reverse complement strand
CTTCCCTGCCTTCCTTTCTCTTCTTTCTTCCTTTCCTTTTTTTCTTTCTCTTCTTTGTCTTCCTTCCTTCCTGCTCTTTCTGTCTTTGCTTCCTTCCTTTCTTCTTTCTTTTTTTCTTTGTCTCCTCCTTCCTTCTCTTTTTTCTTTCTCTCCCTTCTTTTTTAAAACTCTTTAAAAATTAATTTTAAATAAAAACCTTTCTTAAAATTAGATTTCAATTCCAAATTCATTCCAATTAAATTAATTAAACACAATTAATTAATTAATTCTATTTACAGTCACTTTATCTTCAATTAATGCCTATAATTTCTGTCTTGTGAGTTTTCCCCAAAAATTTATTCTGAAAAAGTTTTTCACACGGCTTGAAAATTTTGCACACAAGCCACCAAACCTAGAGGGAACATTGGCTACTAGTTGCGTACACAACAGCAGGCTAACATCGGTCAGTCCCACACTCTGGGCCTGGCCGGAGCCCACAGCACCAACAAAAAGTGTGTGGATGCATTACTGCCTGCCACCCAGTACCCAGAAACACAGGCCAGCAGCAGACGTGATAGCTACGCATTCACGTTTTTTTCTAATTATAATACGGCCCCCCAACAGTCTGAGGGACCGTGAACTGGCCCCCTATTTAAAAAGTGTGAGGACCCCTGCTGTAAGACCTCACAGGTTGTCTTTCAGTATATTAGCGGCCTGCATAGTTAATAAAACTTAACAGTTTTTACCTTGTATTTTTATTTCTTTGATATATTCAAAAATTTACTGTTTACTGCACTATTTTCAGTGTTATTTCTTTATGACACGACGGACATCAATAGGAGTTCCGGTACCTTTTTTTTTAGAAAAAAAGCACTGGGTAGCCGTGTTAGTCTATTGAGTCTATTAGTTAGTCTATTAGTCTATTGAGTTAGTCTATTAGTTAGTCTATTAGTCTATTGAGTCTATTAGTCTATTGAATCCTAACACCTATTTTGATTTGCTGTTATAGCCTGACCTGATGCTATGTCATACACTCCCCTGCATTTTATTTCCTCCCACTCTGTAACTTTCCTATCTTCAAAGCGTCTGACGAAGTGGGATTTTCTCCCACGAAAGCTCATGCGATTAATAAATCTGTTAGTCTTAAAAAGTGCCACAAGACTCTGTTGTCAAGCCAAATGGTTACAAAAGGGTATACCAGGACAAGTATATGCACCCTAGACTGTTAAAGGCCCTTTTCCCTGCAGGCAGAGAGGTTACTGCAGGTCAATTAGAGGCACCTGGCTCCAATTATGGGCTACCCCAGGTCTACTAAAACCCTGCCTCACCCTAGGAGGAAGGAAGGATGGATGGTTGGTGGCAATGGGAGAAGAGGCTGCTTTGTCTTGGGAGACAGTGCTCTCCCCAGTTGGGTAGTAATGAAGGAAAACCTAGGCCTCAGCTTGCAGGAAGGACTGATGTGGCTTGGATTCACAAGGGTGTTACTACCACCTCTACAGCCCTGTGAAGGAGCTGTAGAAAGGTACTTCACTGGATTCTGGGTTAGACAAATTGACTGGAACAACCTGCCCCTCCTGTGGGCTTGAAGGGCATTTCACGTGCTCAAACCAAGACTTGCTCTGGACACTCTGAGAGAGAAATGCTGAAGGGAAAAGTCAAAAGACTTGTTGAAGTTGAGGCAGATTTATCTCAGGCCCTTGCTGCCAGAGCAGACAATTGCTATTAGGTAAAACCAAGGGGGTTTTTTTGTTTGGTTTTGTTTGCTACCCTATGTTTTAATTCACAATCCTTCTGCTCTGGAGAGCTGTTAACACTTGTCCCAGGCAACAAATACTGCAAATATCCCATTTGTTTCTTCACAAGGCCTTCCTGAGTGAAGAGCTTTCCCTTTTAAGTCACTGAAGGGTTTGCCCTGCTCAGCAGCAACAGGGATGTGTTTTCTATATAATTTGGAGGCAGTTACTCAGTGGCTACTGAAAGTGGGCTGAATCTCCCTGTTATGACCCTTACTTACAACTGAACATGGGGAAATCATTCAGTGTCAAATTTAACATTAGGCATACATCCTTGATACTCTTTCCATTTATGTATAATGCAATTTGGAGTAGGTAACACCATTGTGAACACATGTGCATTTATGCATAGACCAAATACCACAAGGGTGGGGGTGTCTCATGTTCATGGAAACATGCATAAATATTACATGGACCCCCAGTATATAAGTGGCTCAAAGTTCCTACTATTAGCCTAGAAATATCCAGCTCCAAACAGCACCTGAGCAACTACAACTTATCAAAGAGAAAATGACTTCAGGTACTTTTTTTTTGTTTTTTAATATATACCTGAATTTTGAAGTATTGTAGACATCAGTGTAGGCTCAGGATGAGGGGACAATGCAGAGAGAGGATAGTATTGGGGTGTGAAGTGTAAAGTCAGTGTCCAAATCTATGTTAAAAGGTGGCAAATTGAAAACTGATAAAAGGGGAAATGTTATCACAGACTGCTTAAGTAGCCTGTGGAACTCACTGCCACAAGAAGATGTTGAAGCCAAAAATTTGGCAATTTGAAAAGGGGATTAGACATTTCTATAGATACAAGAATATACAGAATTATATTTGTTCTTACTAACAAATTATGAAGGCATATTAAATCTTTTGTCTCTGGACTTAAACCAATCTCTGCTTATGAGAGACCAGGTTGAGGCTTAATGGGGGAACAGATTATTTCACACCTGGGTAATGCAGGGTCCTTGCACCTCCCTCTGAAGCAGCTGGGTCAGGACACTGGGCTAGATGGGCCTCAGGTCTGACCTAGCCTGGTGATATTTGTTCCTTTGCAACAGGAAGGTTAGGATTTTAATTACACAAAAGTTGCAAAGGTCTTAGTGTTGGCTTTTAAAGCAACAGGAGCTCAACTCCACTCTAATCCTAAAGGCCCTGGCCAATCTAGAGGG
Source organism: Pelusios castaneus (assembly GCA_007922175.1). Classification (NCBI taxonomy): domain Eukaryota; kingdom Metazoa; phylum Chordata; order Testudines; family Pelomedusidae; genus Pelusios; species Pelusios castaneus. The sequence goes on along the minus strand of ML685863.1, from coordinate 8,457,782 downwards.
GACTGTAAGATTGTTGGGGCAGGGACTATCTGTTCTCTGTTTGCACAGCACCTGACACAATGGGGTCCTGCTCCATGACTGGGGCTCCCTGCTACTGCTGGACAGATAATAAAATAGTGATAATTTGTGCATTCAGGGCCAGCTGGTTTCTTGGAGTGCTTGGGTATTTTAGGGGTGCTGGAGCAATAGAGGTGGGCAGCCTCATCTAGCACATCCCTACCCCTGCTTGCTCTAGAGGTCAGCTTTGCCTGATGCAGATACTGCCTGATTCCATGCTGAAGAATGGGCTGATGGGGTAAATATGGTGAGTTGGGTGTGTGAGACACTCTCCCCTCAGTCGGCTCCTGAGGGAGAAGGCACTCCTTGCAGGAAGGGAAGTGAGAGGGGGTGGGGAAGGGAGACTAAGGAGACTCTTGCTCAACTCCCATCCCTCACCTTAAATTCATCTTCAGGCTTCTAAGACTTCTAAGCCCTGGAAGATGACACTCCAGTGGGTGTGTTCCCCTTCTCATTAGTGCCATGTATTTACTCCAGTGTATAAAGTCATAATCCAACCTCCCTCTTGGGTGCTTTTTTCTAGGAATATCCTTTATTCTGAGTCCTGTGGCTCCTCATGTTCACTCTGGTTCTGGATATTATACTCTGCCTCCCTCTCTTTCATCAGTTCCATCTCCTTTTTCAAGCCCTAGACACTTTGTCTGGGCTGGGTCTGCTTGACTGGGGCTCTCCCGGTTCAGATGCAGGCTGATCTCCCATACAGGGAGAGTTGATTGCTTTCCATAGCACACTGCTCTCATCAGCAAAGCAACTCAGCGTGTTGGGATGCTGAAAACACTCTGACTTCTCTGGTTTGGGACAGTCTGGTTTTGTCTATATGGAAGACTGGGAGGCAGTTTCAAAGGCAGGAAGGACAGAGATGAATGTGAAACCCAAGTAGAAGGACAAACAGAGTCCTGTGGCACTTTTAAAGACTAACAGATTTAGTTATCGCATGAGCTTTCGTGGGAGGAAGTCCCACTTTGTCAGATGCTTTGAAGATGGGAAATTTACAGAATGGGAGGAAATTAAATGCAGGGAAGTGTATGACATAGGATCAGGTCATGCTCTGTCATACACTTCCCTGCATTTAATTTCCTCCCATTCTGTAAATTTCCCATTTTCAAAGCATCTGATGAAGTGGGACTTTCTCCCACGAAAGCTCATGTGATAAATAAATCTGTTAGTCTTTAAAAGTGCCACAGGACTCTGTTTTTCTGCAATAGACTAACACGGCTACCCCCGGGTAGAAGGCTGAGCAGTAGCTGTAGGGCAGGTTCTCCGTGGCGGTGCATGTGAGATCAGCCCTCAGACACTATGGTAGTCTGCTTATGCCTTTGCCATTATCATTCTAGTTCACTTCTGAGCTGCTTTCAGAGACCACCTTCTCAAGATCTAGGGTTAAAAACAATGCCTCGTGCAGCCAGGAAGCCTGGAATCCCAAGTTACAAAGCAGTGGACAGGTTTTGTGGATGGAAACTAAGGTTACAAATAACAGCCAGTTATTTTGCCCCTGCTGTTTGCATACAACTTGGATCACTTAGATGTCTATGGCCATAACATGTGGGAATAATAAAGGACTCGGACATCTAAATACACAAACTGGGGGGCCAAATTGTGCCCCCAAACATCTGCATCTGCGAAAATGGTAGCTGGGCAAAGGCCAAGCTGTACTTCTGTGCATTAATACCCGACTCAAGTAACTCATGAGATCTTTGTCTGCTACAAAGGAGATGGAACAGAACTAGAAGGAAGGCAGTCAGCAGAATGACCACTTTCTTAAGCCTGCCTCTTCTCTTGGGGGTTATTGTAAGAGTTGTCTGTCATCATTGAATATTAGTGACACAAGATGGCTCAGTAATTTCACTAACCCTGGCATGTTTCTGTTGGTCCCTCAGTCACTATTCCCTTGCCCAAAGAACTCACTTGGGACTCATGATGATGTGGAGTTGAGAATTTCCACTTTCCTTTGAGGAAATGCACACTCAGGTCTGCACTAGGAGAAAGGTGTGTTCTTCCTTGGTGGTGTTAGCTAACAGTTGGGGACTAATACAAGGTAACATCTTAGGGCGGTTTATCATTTTCACATGGTTAATATTGTTAACATGCCTTAATATTATAAGCAGCTAGTTCTCAACAGGAGTTTATCTCATATTAGTTACCACTTGTTAGCCTAGTACACCCTTCTTCCTAATGAAGACAAGGCTGAATGGAGAAAATATAAGACACAGCAGGAGAGGGACGATGAACCAGGAAAGAAGAATAGCACATAGAAATGATGTCTACTGTGTGAGACTCAAAGGGCATCTTGGATTTGGCGGGAGAGGGCAAAGAGATTTTCATTGTATTCTATGGAATTTTTAACACAATTAACAGCCGATAAAGCAAAAATACTGAGGAAAAGAATGTCCCAGTGAGATGACAGACAGGCTGTCGGGTCTGATGCTCTATGATTCTCCAGGGCAGAGACAAACTTCCCTGGAACCTGTACAAAGGATGCTAGGATCAGCAGACATCTCTCAGCAGTGGCCTCTGTAGACGACTGATCAGACAGAAATGTAGTTTATTGCTATGCCCCAGCACCACCCACTGGAAAACCCAACTCCCCTTTGCAGCCATGACCCTGAGCATCATCCACTAGCCTCACCCAACTCCCTCCTGCACCCAGAATCTCCAGCACCACTTACTGGTATAACCTACCTCACCTCAGCACCCACCACATCCAGCCCCCTCCATTATATTATCCCTCACTCCTGGCACCAGTCACCAGCACTGCACCCAGGAACATCACTTAAGCTCTGTTTCTGCTTGCACGGGGCAGGCACAGGTGAAAGAGACTGGTTTTATTTCTGACTTGGGGGAAAAGAGGAGGGGGTGTTTTTCTGACTGCAGTGGTGGGGATTATGTGCCCACTGAATCTGGGATCGGAGTGTACCATACAGTCCATTCCTCTAGCCACGGTCTGCCCTGATAATAATTATAGCGTGTTCTACCTTTCCAAAGCACTGCCTCAATATTGATCAATATTCTCCAGTCCCCTTGGAAAGTGGGTGAGTATCATTACCTAGTTGGTAGAAGAGGAAACTGGGACACAGAGAGATTAGGAACAACACGTTTAAATCTGTTAGGCATCATAAATCTAGATTTAGGCTCCTAAAGAAGAATTTCTGCTGCTCCCATTGACTGCAGTGGGAGCCGTGGGTCCTCAGCACTTTGGAGACATCCCACTTGTATTTAGGCATTCACCTTTGAAAGTTCGGGCTTTAATCTCTCTCAGATTGTTTCCCCATCTCTAAAATGGAGGCAATGATTCCCTGCCCCTTTGCCCTAGGCAATCTATGGAAAAGGAAGAGGGCACATTGGATTAGCAAAAGGGGAACAGAATGTCCATAGGCCACGGCAATCACAGAACAGGCCAGAGAGACGGGTAGTGGGCGATCATGAGAGAATCTTTAAAAAAAAAAAAAAAAAAAAGGTTGGTCTCTTTGGCCAACTTGCTTATTGGTTACCTAATCCTGATTATTTTATACATAAATAACTTCATAGTGATGATAATGTGGTAATTACAATGAGTGTGAAGTCCAGGGCTCAGGAAAAAGCTACAAGAAGGGAAAGCCAGCCTCTCATTCAAAGACTAAAGAAGATCAGTCTGTTTAATTTGTCTAATAGAAGGATAAAAGGTGACTTGATCACAGTCCGTAAGTACCTGCAGAAGGTAAAGATTTCTGATCACAAAGGGCACTTCAATTTAGCAGACAGAGGAGAACAAGATGCACCAGATGGAAGCTGAATTCAGACTAGAAAGAAGATGCACGTTTTTAACAGAGAATAATTAATGATTGAAACAACTTGTCCAGAGATGTGGTGGATTCTCCGTCACTTGCTATCAGTTGGGCAGGGCTCATTGTCCTTCTGAGTGATGCTTTCTAGCTCAGGGGGAAGTTCTGGACATGATATAGGAATCCCTGGATGAGGTGGTCTGGCCTGTGCTATACAGGAGGTGAAACAAGATTATCAAAATGATTCATACATTTAAAGCCCCTTTGCTTTTTTTCAAGCAAAAACATGGATCTTCCCCAACCCATCAATTTGCCCTACATGCCAGGAGAGAGAGGGGTTCAGGGTGGTCCACTGAACTCCTCCCTTCCCCTGCCTGCCCCCAAGCAGTAATTCAGCCCCATCTCCTGATTATTGACACCTCCCCTTTCTTTTGCAGGCTCCTGGTTTTCTCCTCGGCTTTTTGTGGCAATCATCCTGGGGCTGCAATGGCCCAATGGGGCAGCAGCCTTCCCTGCCATGCCCCTCTCCAGTCTGTTTGCCAATGCTGTGCTGAGGGCCCAGCACCTCCACCTGCTGGCCGCTGACACATATAAAGAGTTCGTAAGTATCATGGGTTCTTGCCACACTACTCCCACGTCTGTTTGAAAATGGGAACCTCTTTCCCCACAAATCTCTGACAGGGCCTAGAAACATAGACACACTCAGCCTGTGGAGTTCTCCACAATCCTCTTTGTGCCTGTGAGGGAAAGATTCCTAACTCATTCATGTCCCAAACGCCATGTTCCCATGTATTCCTCATGTCCCCCACTTTCTCCTCGCATTTTCCAACAACCACCTTTTGTCTCCTTCCTGCATCCCAGTCTTCTCCCTCTTCTTCACATTCCCCTACCCTCCCCCCTTCATTCACCCTCTCACCCTCCACATTCTCTTATCCCTTCTGGTGACTGGCATTACCATTCAATGTTCAAAGCCTAGAGTGGCTCAACCATCTTCCTTGATGGAAACCTGACTTCAGTGTCCCTGGAAGCAGTGGGAGATGACAGACATTTTTACCAGACTTGACTACGGAGCTGGCAGCTCTTGGGCTTTCCAAAATCATCTGGTTTTCTGCTACCTTCATTTGCAGGGACTGTAAATTCAAACAGGCAAAATCCCTGTTGTCATGTCTGTCCTACGAGAAGCCAAACTGAATGTTGCATGTCTTATTTAGTAGCACAAACTAAGTGAGAGGATAATTTTTAGCCTCAGTAATCAGTTGGCCAACATGCTGGTTCAACAATGAAATTACATCCAATTTCCCGTCTGGCAAGCCCTTCACACTGTCTGTCACCTTTTGTTTCATTGTCTGACCTAATTAACAGTAACTCTTTGGTTCAACCTGGGGAGAAGAGTCCCTAGAGAAAGAGCAGTTCTCAGTGTGTTTGGGATGTTTTCACAGGAACGGACCTATATTCCAGAGGAGCAGAGGCATTCCAACAAAATTTCCCAGTCAGCATTTTGTTACTCAGAAACCATTCCTGCTCCCACAGGAAAAGATGATGCCCAGCAGAAATCAGTAAGTTCTCTCCACCCAGCAAATACATTCTGACAGCAGAGCGGCCTCTTGAGATGTATGAAAGGGGTGTTTCCAGCAGAACAATTTAAAGTATTTTATACTGTCTGAGGTACCTCCTTAGCACCTGCACAGTAACACTACAACTAACATGGTTTGCCAAGCAAAACAGGGCTGGGCCTGCACAGTACCTGACAAGGAGACCTCTGAGAACAAGTTCAAGAAGCGGTCAATGGCACATTCCACCAAAGACAAAATTAGACGCAGTGCCCCAGCATGGATCTTGGGGCGGGGGGAAAAAGGGTTTGCTAACTTCCCAATGGGAGATAAAAGCAAGAGGCATTTGGCCACTTGCGCTCACTGAACATCCTGTGGCATTTTTCTGAGCAGAAGTTGTTCAGGTGTCCTGACCAAATTCTAGTTTGGGGAATTCCAATTGGCCTCCTTAAACTCCCTTTGCAGAAGCATCAGTATTCTTCACTTCCTATCCCAAGTTGTCATGCGGAGTAACTCTTAGACACCACATTCCACCTCACTTGGGGGTGCAGCAATTCAGACATGTGTAAGGGGTGTAAAATGTCCTCCGGAATGAAAGGTGCTTTATAAATGTCAGCTTATGCTCTCTGCATCAGCCTTTTTACCACGCCTGACCCTGAGGGCACTGCACAGTGAGAGAAAAGGCTACATGTTCAGCTCTGGTATACACTGTAAGAAATCACATATCAGAAGGGTTTGAGCAATACATGCAGATGAGAATTTCTGGGTGACATTCCCCAGACCACACCACTTCCAACTCAGTTTAAGCCTGTCAGAGCTGCAGAGTTCCTTTCTGCCACGTTCTGTTCAGCATGGAGAGTGCAGGCCTGATGCTTTTTTAGAAGACACCATTCCTGCAGAGCAATGACCCCAATTTTTTTTTTTTTTTTTTTTTTTTTTTGCATTTCAGGACATGGAGCTGCTGCGGTTTTCACTGATTCTCATCCAGTCCTGGTTAAACCCAGTGCAGTTCCTAAGCAGGGTGTTCACCAACAGCCTCGTATTTGGTACCTCAGACAGAGTCTACGAAAAACTGAGGGACTTGGAAGAAGGCATCCAGGCTCTGATGAGGGTAAGCAGCAGCTTGGGAGCTGGCTTAAAATTGTAGAGTGAACTCCACCAGGAACCAGGGGCTACCCTCGCCTCCCACCTCCAAACACAAGATGCATTTCTTTGACCTGCCTTCCCTAACATAAACATAGAGTAACACCTGTGTATCTAGACCAGTGGTTCCCAACATGTGGCCTGGGGGGGCAAAAGTGGCCCATAGGGGCTTTCAAAGTGGCCCATAGTTTCCCTCTTGCTGGCTACAGAAGGGACCCGCTCCCTAGGGACCCAGGTGGAACGTGTTTCCATGGGGCTAAAAGACAGGTGCAGGCTCCTTGCTGCAGCCAGGGCGGATGGGAGATCAGTGAGGAGCAGTCTCCTTGCTGAGCTCCTTCTGTCTGGCTGTGGGGTGGGGGCTGCTGACAGAAACTGGTGGCCCTTTAAGGTTGTAACAAGGATATCTGTGGCCCTCAAGCCAAAAAGGTTAGGAGCTACTGGTCTAGACAATATCAGGGGTGGCCAAACTTATTGACTATTGATGTTCTGAGATCCCCTTCCCTGATGGGTACAATCATCTAGCACCACCACCTTGTCGCAGGGCAGAAGCTCCAAGCTCCCCACTCCGGTCTGGTAGGAGGAGAATGGGAGCAGGCATAGAGGACTCCATGAGCCAAGCTTTAACTGTAACGAGACACAGTTTGGCCACCCCTGAACTATACAAATAAAATAATCAAAACAAAATATTCTCGTGCACACATTTCTCTCCCTGGGGAGAGGATGAGAGAACAAACACATGACAGATGCTAGTCCCACTGCTTACTGCAGTACTGGAAGGTGCTCAGATGCAATGAGCGTGGTATTAAAAAAAAATATAGAATAGAAGAAAAGAGAATTCTTTCTGAGCCTATCATCAAAAAATATTTGAATAGGATATATCTGTCTTGTAACTGGCACCATAAGAAACTTGGTCTATCCCCAGACAAAATACTTTCAGAGTTAATGTAAATATGCCCTATAGCATTTTACTAACCCAAATGGAAGTCCAGAAAATTGTAAGTTACGGGAAAACAAAAAAAAAGAAACAGGCAGCAGAGTTATGTGCCCTTGAACAATCTTAACTCCACCCCACCATGGTAGGCACCTAGTTTTTTCAATATTATGCTGACGTGTGTGCCCAAAATAATCATTAGCAGGAGCTTGCAGTAGATATAAATCTGCCCTTGCCTCTTCCTGATAATTTAACTCCGTGATGGTTGCCATTTCTTTGCTCAAGTGGCTGCAAGATGCACTGTTACAAAAAGAAAACCTTTCCATAGTACAGTCAGTGGAGAATGCAGGTTTCATATTAAGGTCTCAAATGCACACTGAAGGGCCCAATTCTCCATGCCCTTACACTCTGCTGCAGTATAAAAATGCTGAAAGAGTGGGCACCTGCCATAAAATATTTTAGTTACATTGCTGGGAGTGTGGCGTTTTACCAGAAGAGGGATAATCCGTCCCACCCCTTCCCCAGAGAATCAGTGTTTATCCAGCCGGTTTATAGTGGTTCTACTCTGAAAAGAGGAATTTTTAAAAGTGAAAGTGTTTGTCTCAAAGGATTCTGTGTCAAGGATGCTCAGTTTATAAGCAAAAGGTAAGGGGTTATTTCCTCACTGCAAACTCAGCCTCAGCTCTGAGGGCCTGATCTGTAAAAATACTTAGGTGCCTGAAGATGCAGATAGCTGCTGAGCAGGATTTTCAGAAGTGTCTTGGGAGTCCTATGGGAATAAGGCACTCACTGGCCCATCTGCATCTCTAGGCAATTAAACACTTTGAAAGTCTAGCCCCAAGAGTCAAGCTGGGTTCTTTCCTTCTCATACATCAGCACAGAAATTAGGCACTCCACGTACACCTGTGCAACCCTACTATTTTCAGTCTCTGTTCTTAGTTACGCGCCTCCTCGGTTCCTTTGGGGGGTTAGGGGAGAGGTGAGGCTGAGAAGCCAATCAAATAATCAGTTCCAAAGGGGTAGCCGTGTTAGTCTAATTCAGCAAAACAAGCATCTGACAAAGTGGGATTTTCTCCCATGAAAGCTAATGGGATAAATAAATTGGTTAGTCTTTAAAAGTGCTACAGGACCCCTTTTTTGTTTCAAATAATCAGGTTTTCTCCATTTCAAATGGTGCTTACCTACCCCAGAAAAGCTACAAATCTTTAGCTGGGGCACAAATTTTTCAGTCAAAAGCAGCAGGAGCCTGGTATCCTGATGTACTTTAATCTTCAGGTGCAGAAAGTCTGAGCGCCAGCGAAAACTTTCTCTGCTGAGAGTTCCAGAGCGTGCATGCTCTTTGCCCAGGTCCTGAAAGCCAGCATGCTGGCCAGCTCTGTTAGTAAAACCGATAGCCAATCTCCATCCTGCCTCGCACATCCACTCCATCATTGTCTCTTGTCAGGGGCCCTGTCCAGCTTTCTTCATAAAGACTATAGCTCAATGCATACACAAATGTAGATATAGAATTGCTCTACTTGTGAAAATGTATTTCAAAAAAGATGCACGTCTGGAACATGACCTCCAAACAGCAATGTGGTACCCAGCCACTTTATGGCTAGATGGGAAGTTTTCTCTGTTGGAACATGGGGGCATGGGCCAGAAAGGGGTGAGAACCACTGCTTTCAAACATACCTGACTGTAGTTTACAAGAAGAAAACTGGAGCGACATCTGGGGAAAGCAGCAGGTAAGGAATCATCCCAAGGTCTACAGGAGTCCAGAAGTTCCAAAGGGGGAGCCGTGTTAGTCTAGTTAGCAAAACAAACAAGGAGTCCTGTGGCACTTTTAAAAACTAACACATTTATTTATCGTATGAGCTTTCATGGGAGAAAATCCCACTTCGTCAGACACTTGAAGTCCAGCAGAGGATCCTGTGCATCTTTTGGTAAAATTCACATAGGGCCTATTCCCAATCCCTACCTCACCTGTTTCCCTCTGCCACTCCCTCCCATCCAGCTGCCCAGCCTGCCTGCCTTTTCTGAGAGTCGCTGATGAGCTCACCTAGGAGAGGGGTTTTGCTGAATTTGATAGCAACTCCTCTTCCCAGCATGCTCCCTCTCACAGGCCAGTGCTTGCTCCCAAAAGCAAGTGTGCTAATGTCTCTGGCTTTCCCTTCCTGTGAAAGCCCCTTGCTCAGGAATGCTGAGACCATGAGGCACTCAGCTGTGTTGGCACTTTGGCATTTGTCTCCATGGTCACAGGACTTTGGTCTTGCAGTGCCTGCCCCAAAGCTACTCCCTCCCATTAAGCTGCCATGTTCTCGCAGGAGCTGGAAGATGGAAGCCTCCGGGGCTTTCAAGTGCTTAGACCCACTTATGACAAATTTGACATCAATCTCCGGAATGAAGATGCCTTGTTAAAAAACTACGGCCTGCTGTCCTGCTTCAAGAAAGACTTGCACAAGGTGGAGACCTACCTGAAATTGATGAAATGCCGGCGCTTTGGAGAAAGCAACTGCACCATCTGATGGCAGAAACCATGTACCCCTCTGATGCCATGCACAAACACATGGTGAGGTTAGGGTGCACCTGCCAGTGTGACCCCCTTTGCTAAAAGAACCACAGAGGCTAAGGAGCCTGTGTATGAGCATACATGCCCCTTCATTGCTGTGGGGTCTTTGAGGGGCTCCTTCCTCTTTGTAAAGAAAATCCTTTTTGCCTACTGAGAATAAATGAGCTAGAAGCCTAGCCCCATACTGCAGTGTCTCATTTTCAGATGCATTCACTTCCATCAGCATCTTGCCAGGGAGGCAGCTGAGGAAACGAAGCCAAGAGGACAGTGGCAACAAGCCCACTCCACCTGGCTAATTCTCCGACTGGCTCACGTTTCCATCAGGTGGAGGGGCCGAGGAGCTCAGCTATGTCCTTGCCAGCCTAAAGCAATGGCCTAGGCAGGGGGAGTTCAGCCAGGCAGGGCAGAGGCCAGGGCAGTGCTGTGTTTCCCCAGGAATTGAAATGGGGGGGATTTGTGTGAGGGACAATGAGAGTGAGACCATGAGGGTGAATGTGGGGATCTATGGCAGGGTCATCCCTGCCCCCAAAATAGGTTCAGGACCCATGCCCCCCACATCCTATTGCCCCTGGGCCCAATCTAGCCCCAGGTCTGTGGCCAGGGCCCAGATTGGGCTCCTGCTGCCCAGATCCCAGGCCAGGGTCAGGGCTGGATCCTGCCGCTGGCAGCAGCAGGCCCCTGGCTCCCCGCTAGACTTGGAGCAGTGGTGCTGGACTTGGGGCCTGTGCCCTGTGCCCTGTGCCAGCAACGTGACTGCTGTATTGCACCGTAGTGAAAATGGAAAAGCTTTTCATGACCATTTTACTTGATTTCTCTCGTGATACCAAAGTGTTCACGATAATTAAGTCCAAAGCAGACGGGGAAGTGTTACGAAGGGATCTTAGAATCTAGGTGATGGGGCAACAGAATGCAGATGGACATCACTCGTGGCAGCAAAGTGAGGCCCCGTACCCCCCCCCCCCCCCAGGGCTGGGGAAGAGACTAGCTGAAGTGGGCGGGACTGGGCGCATCAGGGGCGGGGCCAAGCAGAGCAGGCTGGTGCTTTGGGCGGGGCCAAGAGGCGCAGGGGCGGGGACCAGAGGCGGAGCTGGGCGGATTAAGGGGTGGGGCCAAGCTGGATCGTGAATGCGCTGGAGGCGGGGCCAAGCGGGGAAGGGGCGGGGCCAAGATGCTGCAGCGGCGGCACGGGATTTTGTGGGCTCTCCAGCATGGCGCTGGCGGCTGACCCGGAGGTCCTGGGTTTCCAGGTCCCTACGGAGAGCGGAACGGCCCTGCTGGTTTGGGGGCTGGAGGAAGGGCCGGAGGTGAGATCGGGCCCGGCCCGTGGCGGGGGAGTTACTCCTGGCCGCGCTGGAGGGCCCCGCGTTTCCTAGAGCGGGGATCCCACTTCGTGTGACCCACCTACTTACAGTGGGTCAGCCCCCGCCCTTCGCGAGTTGCAGATCCGAGGACCCGACCCCCTATCCCCCCACTGGGGTCCGCTCCGAACCCGCTCCCGCTTCTCAGGAGCTGCAGCTGGGGGGCTACCCTCCCACTTAGGATCAGTCTCTAACTTCCCAGTAGCTGCCCCCCCTTTGGGGTCAGTTGCTGCCATCCCCACTTATCAATAGCTGCAGTGCTGGAGGTCTGCCCTCCCCATTGGGGTCAGCCCTGGGAGCTGCAGGGGGAGTGGGGACTGATCGTTTCTGAGAAATGCTACTTCTAAAGGGAAAAAATGGGAGACAAAATCTCCTGCTGAAGGACAAGGTCCCCACATTGGGGGGCAGGGTACACTTTATAGGGCCCTGGGGGGAGACCCTTAAGTAGGTCCAAGCTGCAAAACCCATTACCATGTGTGGGTGGGGGTCCTGTTACAAATTTATACTGGGCCCAAAAAAAGTATGCTTGGGCCCTGCTTAAGGGTTTAGGCCACTTTGTAAATGTTATAGGTGATGCTGTCCTAAATCAAGAAGTGTTGTAGCTGACACAAGAGAATACTATATTAGAAGTTCCAAAGGAGTAGCTGTGTTGGTCTAGTCTTGAGATAGATATAGATATAGGAGTTGATCACCAAACTAAGTAATTTTAGATACAAGTGATCATGATTTGATCACATTTGTAATGTGCAAAACAAAATGAGGTCTAGACTTGGCTTTTTAAATGGGCCTATTTCATACAGCTGAGTAGAGTTGAGTCAGACCATCTTGGAGGAAGACCTTAAGCAGAAAAATGTGAATAACTGGAAATTAAATTGTTAAAGAACAATTAACAAGATGCCCCAAGTCATAATCAAGGACATAATTGATTTTAAAATGTCAAACTGGTTTAGAGAGGAAATAAAGGCCACTTAGCGGAGAAAAGAGATGATGGGGTCATATCATAGAACACTCTTTCCATTCTACTTGTGTCTCAGGAAAAGGTTAAACAGCAGCTATTAAAGTTAGATATTTTTAAGTAAGTAGATCTAGATAACATATCCAAGAGGTTTTAGAAAGCTAATGTTGTGCCATTATTTATAAAGGTTAAATGGAATGACCTGGATAATTATAGGTTTTTCAGTCTGAATCTGATCCAATAATCTGGGCATAAGCAAGTGATATATGTTTTAGTATGGCTAAACGTAAGTGCATACCTTTAGGAGTAAAAGAATGTAGGCCATACTACAGGATGGGGGACTCTGTCCTGGGAAACAGTGGTTATGTTACACTGATGGGGGGGCCTTGGTGAATAATCAGCTGAACACAACCTTCCAGTGTGGTGCTGCGGCTAAAAGAGCTAATATGATCCTGGGATGCATAAATGGGGATCGCAAGTAGGAATAGAGAGGTTATTTAACCTCTGTGTTTAATACTGGGGTGACTGCTGCAGGAATACTGTGCCCTGTTCCATCACAAGTGGAATGCTGCGCCCACAATTCAAAAAAGGTGTTGATAAATTAGAAAACATGTCTTATAATCAAGGAGTCCTGTGGCACTTTTAAAGACTAACAAATTTATTTATCGCATGAGCTTTTGTGGGAGAAAATCCCACTTCGTCAGACGCTTTGAATATGGGGAACCTACAGAATGGGAGGAAATTAAATGCAGGGAAATGTATGACACATGATCACCTCAGGCTGTAACAGCAAATCAAAATAGGTGTTGGGATTCAAACGCTGAGGAACAGCATATAGAGGAAAGTGATGTCAAATCATTCAGCATCTGGACCTGCAGTAAGGATGCCCTTGAAGATTTCCACAGTGATTTCAACAATTTCCACTGCACAGTCAAACTTAGCCTGGAACACTCCACACAGGAGATCCACTTTCTGGACACTACAGTGCAAATTAGTGATGGGCACATAAACACCACCCTATACCAAAAACCTACTGATCACTATAGCTTAAGGAGCTCAATCAATTTAAATTAACAAAAAGAAAATTAAGGGATGACCTGCTCACAATCTATAAGTACCTATATGGGGAAAAAATATTTGATAACGTGCTCTTCAGTTTAACAGAGAATAGTATAACACAATCCAACAGCAGGAACTAGACAAATTCAGACTGGAAATAAGGTACAGATTTTTAGCCGTGTGGGAAACTAACCATTTAATCGTGAGAGTAATTATGCATTAGAACAATTTAATGAGGATTGTGGTGGATTCTCCATCACTGGCAATTTTTAAATCAAGACTGGCTGTTTTTTAAAAAGATCTGCTCTAGGAATTATTTTGGGGGTAGTTCTAGGACCTGTGTTATGCAAAAGATCAGACTAGATGATCACAGTGGTCACTTGTGGCCTGGGAATCTGCGTGTCTCTGAATTTAACTATCAGAGACAAAAATTATCCCATATCTGCCCACTGTGCAGCTTTTCACACCTTCTGAGACATCTGGTGCTGGCCACTGTTGGAGGCAGGAAATCTGACTACCTGGATGTCAGATCTGATCCAGCCTGGTCATTCCTATATTCCCGTGTAAAGATTTGGAGATGATATTTGTCCAAACCAAACACTCAGGTTATTTTTCATGCATTTTAATTATTCAAGAAGCTTATTATTTTAGAGAAAGAAACTGATAATAGGAAAAATACTGCCTAATTATCTAGATCAGTGATGCTCAGTCTGAGACACGTATCGCTCATGGCTCTTTAATGTGTCTCCTGCTGTTTTTTGCAGCTCATGATAGTAAAATGAGTTATTTAATTATTAATTGATCGGTACGCTTTTACTATGTTATTAATCATTGATAAAATAATAATACTTGATCAGTATTTTGCTGTGACATATTATATTTATATAGTATACAACTAGCTATTCCCTGTCATACTGTTTAAATACAGATCTATCGTACTATAATAAATGAAAGAATTAATTTGCACAAATGTGGCTTTTTTGGTTGATGTTGGTCACTAATTTGGCTTCTGAAGCACTGAGGTCTGAGTGTCATTGATCTAGAAACTCAGGGCTTGTGTGAGTCCCTAGTCATGGTACCTTTTGGCTGCTGCTATTTCTCCTTAGCACCAATTGTCTTTATTTTTGTCTCTTTTCAGCATTCTCTGTTTTCAGTGTTTTCTGAATTTGGGCTGCTGTATTCAGTCCGAGTTCACAGAAATGCTGCAGTCGCGGGGCCTGGATATTACGCATTGGTCAAGTTCTATTCAGCTAGAGATGCCAGCAGAGCCCAACGTGCATGTGATAGGCAAAGATTATTTCAGAAATCGCCCTTAAAGGTAAGTGAATTAGAAGAAGGGGTAAACTTCCAGTTACTGGCTGGGTCGTGTGTAGAAACAGGGCAGTATCCATAGGGTTGCAAACCCTCCAAGAATTAAAGGTTAATCCAGGCCTCAACAAATGTGTTGCACACCTACGGGCTAGCGAAAAAATCTGAGGCACCTAGGTGTGCGACTGACACACTCACACGCACACACCCACAGCTGAAAAACGCTGCTGCTGGGAGTGTTGTCAGTGGGTTGTTGGGAGGCGGTCAGTTGACTCCTTTTTTAGGGGCCAGGGGCATTCCCTTCCCTGGCTGCCATGGTGCTCAGGATTTAGCCCCTTGTGCTTAGCTGTGCCTTGGCAATCTGGTGCATGGGATTTGTTGAGCCCTGGATTAATCTTTAATTAATGATTACATTATGTGATGAAACCTCCAGGAAGATGTTCCTAGGACAGGATCCTTTTAAATAGTTTAGAGCCCTCTAGTGGCATTCACAGTGGTCAGTAGTTTAGAAACCATGCAGAGCAGTAGTGTGTATAGGTAACTAGATGTTGCATCTTGCATATAGTTAGTAAACATGGTTATTTGGCCCCTCGCTATGGCCATGTGGATCCTTCATATTACGTTTGCTGTATACAAAATAAAACGCACAATGCCACATAGTTGTTAGTCTCTGTCTCGAGGAACAGGAAAGGGGACATAGGCTAGTGCCCTTAAATGCCTGCTTTAAAGTCCCAACTAGGGCTGGCAGAGGGATGCAGAAGTGGCAGTTGTATCTTCTCCATTGGAGGGTGGAGCTCGCAGTCTTTGATGGCATATTGAGGGTCTTGCTGGGCCACACACAGGTACATAAGTAAATCATTCCCTTTATTTTTACTCAGGGGTGTCTGTTGCACAGCCACCTCTACGTCTCTCTCCTTGGGGTGGGGTACCACGTCTCACAGGCAGCATTCCACTGCCCAGAACTGCCTCTGATGTGGACAGGCAGTGAGGTACCAACACCCTTGAGGTCCCAAAGCTACCACTGCTGTTCAGTGGGACCCTGGAGCACGAGGTGGCTGGTCATATGGGCCAGGAAGAGCAATTCTACTGAACACTGCCTGCAAAGCCAGTCTCACATAATCCATTTGGGGCTTTTCTCCCCTGGGCAGGTTTGCATCTGCACCAGACAAAAGGTCCTTCAGCAGCAAGTCCTTGCACTAAGGAGTTACAAGTGTAAGGAATTAGCCAATTACTACCTTGGATTTAACGGCTGGTCGCACCGGATCATTACAGTAAGAATTTCCTATTGTATTCCTTTTTTCCCTCCGTCATCCTCTTCCTGTCCCTTATTCTTGATCGGGAAGGCTGCTGGAGGGATTCGAAAAGGAGAGTGACTTGGTCTGATTGAGGGGTAGTGACGATGGCCTCTGTAGTCATGTTTTGGACACAGTCAGCGAATTCCCTGGGTATTGGGAAGACCAACAGGAGGGAGGTTGCTGTAGTGAAGGAAGGAGGTAAGGCGCATAGGCTAAGCTTCTAGCACTAGAAATGGAGGCATCAGTCCTTCCAATGGTGGTGAAGAGCCAAGATTTGCTGACTGCCGGCATGTGCCATGAGCGGTCAAAGACCACTTGGAGATTGTAGGCCTGATTGGCAGAGAGGGAGCTGGCTGCTAGAGCTTCTGGAAATTATATGCCTGGCCCTCGGGATAGAAAGTTTAGACACCCCTGTTCTGGCCTCCCCACAAGTTATTGGGCTCAGAGTTGACATCACAGCAGTGTCTTCTGGCCATAAAATCTATTAATCAATTTTTCCTGCCATCCCTGTCCTCACCAGAGCTCACCTAAAAGTTATTATTTCTTAAAGAAACAAAACTAACTCCCTGGATGGACCCCATGGCATGGCTCTGGCTCCTGTCTCTGACTGCTATCACCAACTCTTCACTGAGCAGTACTGTCCCTTGGGCAATAAAATACCAATCTTAACCCCGCTTCCCAAGGAAACCACCCTTGAGCCCCACAACAGCTCCTTGCCACTTAACTGATGTGTCCTTTCTCAGTCACAAAATTGCTGTTGCCGATCTCTTAGGCAGTGCTGGCACTGATGTGCTTCTACATAGTGATAAATGCACAGTAAAAGTTGCATCCAAATCCTTCTGTGATGGTTTGAAAATCCAAATCCCAACAGCTGCAGAACATTTCTGGATTCGACATGGAGAATGAGGAGCTGGGAGAGCTGCCCCAGAGGCAGTGCCTGAAATACCTGGGCCTTATAGAAGTAACACTGCCCAATCATGGGATCTGCACCAGAGGACTTGGCATCGCTGAGGGCTATGTAGAAAATAGCCGAGGTACGTGTCCGATGCAGTTCAGTGAGTCTGAGTGTGATCGTTCGTGTTGATTGCTCCCACCAGGCTAGATTTTCAAAGGCAGTAGAATATTGCATTGCTCTTAGACTTTTTGATTAAACTGAGTCTGCAGGGCCTACGTGCTTCCACCTCGTACAGCTAGCCTCTGGTAACAGTCATAGGACCACCATTAATCTCGCCCTTCCTCTCTGTTTTGTAGCCATGTGTCTCTCACCTTTCTTTAGTGTTCATTTGTGCTCTGTCACTGTCATTTTCTTGAATGCATTAGGTGAAATGGGTTTGTGATGCTGTATCAGGGCGGCTGTATCAGGCTGCAGTGTGCTAGGGTAGCTGCCAATGGGGCCTTGAACTGTCAGGTTGGCTGGTCTGGGCATTAGATGTAAACTCTTTTGGGAAGGAGTCGTTTCATCATATGATTGTACAGTGCCTAGTACCTTGGGACTCTGGTGAGGATGGAGGTCTCGTGACACTATCATGTTCTATTTTTAAAGTACTGTGGGAAACAGTCTTCCTACCAGAGTGGTGAGAGTTACTGTGTAAGTGTTCGATTATCAGAAGGGAGTTAACTATGCAAAGAACTCTTGGTAGTGCTGTATGACCATGCTTTCAAATGTAATCTCTTAAAATAACACTGCCTTTTTTGGGTTTAGATCCTCTTGAGCTTGTCACAAGAACAAGAAATGTTCAGAAACTTGCAGTTGAGAAAGCTCTGTCGCATGCATTTCAGAAGATACTTCTAGTAGTTTTAGGTAAGGCACTTTTATACGTCGATTATAAATATCTGAGGGGGTTGTTGAACAGTTGTATTGTAGCGTTCACAGCAGTGGATGTGAACTATTATAAATGTATCTTAGAAGCATTGAAAGCTTTCTTGTTTGGTCTCAGCTCAAAGTTAAATTTGTGTGTGCGCTAAGTTTGCACCAAATAATTTAGCCATTTGAGTTAGTTGAGTGAAAGGAAAACATGCTTAGAAAAATTAGATATTTTTGGTATGTAGATAACAAACAGCCAAATGTCTAAAAACACAGAAATTTTCAAGTGCAAACCCTGCATTAAATACAATAGTAAGGTGGTAAATTTGAACATAAATCCAAGATATGAAGATGTTAAAGCTCCAATAGCAACATTAACTCAGCCATATCAATACATGTTATTTTTTAATACTGACTAGCCTATGTGCATCTCCAGTCTGCAGTGTGGTGAGTTGTGCGTTTTGTTCAGTGTTGTGCCTCTTATCCAGGATCTTTGCTCCTTGAGCTTTAGAACTGTACGTACAGAAGCTGGCTCCTCCCCTGTGTAGGAATTGCTGACACCTTCTCGTCATGTATTTTATCTTATCTATCTATTGTACTTATGTGGCCACCATCCTCATACTATCTGAGTCTACACTTGGAGCGAGGGCTGTAATTCCCAGCTCAGGTACACTATGCTAGCGCTCATCAAGTGTAAACAGCAGTGCAGCCATGGCGGCGGCAGCCTGAGCTAGCCGTGTGAATACATAACCCATCAGTTGCAGGTGGACTTGTGCTGCGCTGTTGTTTATGTTTGCACTAGCTTGGTGAGAGCTAGCATCAAGATGTCTCCGTAGGCCGGCGATGACACCCTTCACCCCGAGTAGATGGAGCCGATGGGTAAAATTTTCAAATTGGCTTGGGCTGTTGAGTAGTCACTTGGGCACTCTAAAATTTTCCTCTGAGTGCCTTGCCCGTTGCAGGAACTCTGTGGCAGAGCAGAGAATCCAACACAGATCTCCTGAGTCCCAAACTCTGTAACCCCGGCCTGTTCTTGTAATAACCACAAATAGACTCGTAGACTCCAGGTCAGAAGGGACCAATATGATCATTTTCTAGGCTGACCTCCTGCACAATGCAGGCCACAGAACCTCACCCACCTCCTCCTGCAATAAACCTCTAATCTATGGCTAAGTTATTAAAGCCTCAAATCATGGTTTAAAGACTTCAAGGTACAATGAATCCACCAACAAGTGAGCTATACCCCAGGCTACAGAGGAAGGTGAAAAACCCCCAGAGCCTTTGCTAATCTGTCCTGAAGGAAAAGTCCTTCCCAATGACAGTATAGCAGTCAGTTAAACCCTGAGCATGTGGGCAAGGCTCCTCAGTGTGACACCCAAGAAAGAATTCTCTGTAATAACTCAGAACCCACCTCATCAATCATCCCGTCAGCATATCTACCACCCGGAGCCAAAGATCAGTCAATTACCAAACTAGTCTGTCCCATTATACCATCCCTTCCATGAATTTATCAATCTCACTTTTGAAGCCAGCTAAGTTTTTTTGACCCCACTGTTGCTCTTGGATTGCTATTCCAGATCTTCACTCCTTTGGCGGATAGAAACCCGTCTCTAATTTCAAGTCTAAATTTCCAGTTTATATCCAATAGTTCTTGTGTCCATGTTGGTGCTGAACTTAAATAATTCCTCTCCCTCCCTGTTATTAATCCCTCTGATGTATTTATCCAGAGCAATCATATCTCCCCCCAACCTTCTTTTGGTTAGGCTAAATAAGCCAAAGTCTTTGATTCGCTTCTCATCAGGCAAATAACTGCAGTGTCTACAGAGAATCCACTCCTGTGTCCTTATGCTGATACAGAATACCTTTCATGATCTGGTATCCAGCAACTCTCCTGCCACGGCAACTGGCATCACTCAGGTTGCCTGTGCTCTTCTCCTTTCCGAGGTTTGTAGATAGGGCCATCTCTGCTTTGGGATCCCATTACAATCCTCTGCATAAGCTGTATGGGACAGGAAGTGGGTTTGCAGACGGGCAGACTTTTGATGAACTATTGAATTGTACCCACACCCACAATCTTAATGTGGGTGCCTTGGTGGTGGTGATCTGTCAACACTTTGTTTAAATGAATAACTCTGCAGCTTGCATTAAACATTAATTTTTGACTTTAAGAAACACAGCTGGCTTTTCAGTTTGAAAGATTTTGTTGGAGCAGATGTGAACAACATTAAACATCACGAGTTTGAGGTATATGCACCAATCTTTCCAGCAAACACTGATTCCTGCTTTCAGGCTCATTTGGGAAAGATGTGCCTAAGTGCTGTGCTGAATCAGGCCCTAAATTCCCGCCACTGACTTAGACTTTCAAACATCTCTTAAGCCATGTCTACACAACAGAGCCTGTACTGGCATGGCCCCTAAGATAGAGGCTGGGTATGATAAGAGACTGTCTTCTGTTGCCATGGTGACATCACTTCCCCTGACAGATGTTAGCTGAGCTAAAAAAAGCACTCTTCTGATGGCAGAACTGCTTCCACACCAAGGGTTCTGTTGACATAGTTATGGTTGGCTTTGCTTTCCATGGATTCTGGCTCCTCTGGTTTTCCCATCTCCGCTCTACAAGTGCCCTTTTGTTTTTTTGCCTGATCTGGAAAGCAGGTGCTCTATGCTAGACGAAGGCACTGGGGATACAGAGTGTACAAAATAATTTCACAGCCTGGTATTGTCAGACTAGGTTGGACATGGTGTTAAATGCTGCCTTTCTCCTCACCCTGCAGCCCCTTGAATAGCTTCATGAATCATTGGATTCCCATTTTAGCAGGTGGTGTCATATCTCCCATATCTTTGGCTCCCCACAAAAGCCTAATCCCTTAGAACCTAACCCTGCTCCCATTGAAGTCAAGGGGAGTCTTTAAGGACCTCTCATTAATCCTGATCCAGTATGTGAAAGCACAGACTCTTCCTCTTAACCTGCAAGTAACGTAGCAGCTACTATGTCTTATTGACTTCATGGTGGTCAATTTTATCTTGTGCAGAAAAGGCATTTGCATGCCTTAAAAGAACAAAAGAGCTCTCTTCCCCCACG
Source organism: Pelusios castaneus (assembly GCA_007922175.1). Classification (NCBI taxonomy): domain Eukaryota; kingdom Metazoa; phylum Chordata; order Testudines; family Pelomedusidae; genus Pelusios; species Pelusios castaneus. Next base: position 8,436,931 of record ML685863.1, on the reverse strand, counting down.
TCTGCCTGCTGCCAATAATGGGAAGATCAAATTAGGACCTACTCCATCTCTGAACTTTCTACATGGCCTGTCCCCATGGGATTGATGCTCCTTGCAGTTTTAAAGCAGAATAATAAAGCTCAGTCCAGTCTGGAGAGGGCATGGAATCATTTTGTGGTCACTAAAGAGTGTGTTCAGAAAACACCTCCCTCATTCTCATGTTGCATGCTTGTTCCAGAAAATGGTAAAGTGGCTGTGGAGTACAACTGTGCCCATGAGGAACCCATTGACTCCTTAACAGATGAGGAACTGAGGGGACTCGTACAGGTAAGGAGAAGCTATTTTGTCTTGCATTATAAAGGGACAGTGCCTCTAGTAGATCCTATAGACATATTTCTTCTTGCTACATCCTTTAGTGTGGTTACAGACATCAAGTCCTGGAATTATTCAGTATACTAAATAAACTTCCTTATTTTCATGATATCTTTATGCAAAATGATGGTGTATTTTTAAATAGCATAGGAAAGAGAGGGAGGTTGGGTGGAAACCGTGTTCTCAGCCACATTGCAGTGGCCCCCAGGAGGAGAACTCATGACAAAACCCAGTCCTACACTTCCTGTAGCATTGTGTGGGAGCAACACTCTAGTTAGTCAAAAAAGCACTTTAGTTCCGAATGAATCTTTAGAGCAGTTTTAAAATAAAGAACTCGCCTTTTGGTTGACTTGATCTACTTGCTCCAAAGCTGACAGTGAAGAATTACAAAGGGATTGCAGAAAAACAAAGAGAGTCCTGTGGCACTTCTAAAGACTAACAGATTATTTATCGCATGAGCTTTCGTGGGAGAAAATCCCACTTCGTCAGACACTTTGAAGATGGGAAATTTACAGAATGGGAGGAAATTAAATGCCGGGAAGTGTATGACATAGGATCAGGTCAGGCTGTAACAGCAAATCAAATTAGCTGTTAGGATTCAAACACTTGAGGACAGCACATAGAGGAAGGTGAGGTCAAATCACCTGATGTAATGAGAGAAAAATCCATAGTCCTTGTTTAACCCCAAGGTAACTGAGTTGAATTTGATATATAAATATATATATCAATATATATATAAAAATATAAATAAATAATATATATAAATTCAAGTTCTGCAGTTTCTCTTTGAAGCTGTGATCTGTTGTTCATCTGTTTCAACACAGCTATTAGCAAGTCGTCAATGGAGTGAGCAGAGAGATTGAAGTGTTCCCCTATTGGTTTGTTTAGTGTTGCGATTTCTGATGTCAGATTTGTGTCCATTTATTCTTTTGCACAGAGACTGTCCTGTTTGTCCAATATATAAGGGGCATTTCCGGCACATGATAGCATAAATCACATTGGTGGATGAGCAGGTGAATGAGCCCTTGAAGGAGTAACTGGCTTGATTAGGTCCTGTGATGCTGTCTTTGGTGTAGATATGAGGACAAAGTTGATAGCATGGTCTGTTGCAGGGATATGATCCTGCTTTAATGTTTTTGTTGTTTGATCTGTAGTTGCTGGTGAGTATCCATTTAAGGTTGGGGCACTGTCTGTAAGCAAGGAGAGGTCTGTCTCCCAAGGCTTGAGAGAGTGAGGGATCGTCTTGAAGAATAGACTGTAGATCTTTGATGATGTGTTGTAGGTGGTGACCAATGGCGTTCTGTTGGTTTTTTTCCTTGGGTTTCTCCTGTAATAGTTGACTTCTGGGTACCCGTCTGGCTCTGTCAATCTGTTTCTTCACTGCTGCAGGTGGGTACTGTAGTTTTAAGAATGCTTGATAGAGATCCTGAAGGTGTCTGTCTCTGTCTGAGGCATCAGAGCAAATGCAGTTGTATCTTAGGGCTTGACTGTAAATGGATTGTATGGTGTGTCTCAGATGAAAGCTCGAGGGATGTAGGTAACTATAGTGATCAGTAGGTTTGCGGTATAGGGTGGTCTTCATGTGCCCATCACTAATTTGCACTGTAGTGTCCAGAAAGTGGATCTCCTGTGTGGCGTGTTCCAGGCTAAGTTTGACTCTGGAGTTGTAATTGTTGAAATATCTATGGAAATCTTCAAGGGCATCCTTTCTGTGGGTCTAGATGATGGTGTCATAAATATAGCATAATTAAAGGGATTGCAGTAAATTGAGTGAATGGGTGACAATGTGGCAGCTGAAATTATTGATAGTGCAAATTAATACATGCTGAAAAAATAATCTCAGCTATGCATACAAAATTATAGGGTCTAAATTAACTCAAGAAAGAGCTTAGAGTCACCATGGATAGTTCTCTGAAATATCCACTCAATGTGCAGCAGCAGTGAAAGAAAGCTATCGGTGTTTGGAACCATTAGGAATGGGATAAATATTTTCTATTATAATGCCAGTATATAAATCTGTGGTATGCCCTCATCTTGATTACTGCATGCACTTCTGGTCATCCCATCTCAAAAAAGATATACTAACTTTGGGAAAAGGACGACAAAAATTATATGGAGTATGGAACGGTTTCCATCCTGGGAGAGATTAAGAAGGCTGAGACTATTTGGTTTAGAAAAGAGATGATGAAGGGGAGGGTAGGATAGAGGTCTGTAAAGTCATGAACGGTAATACAGAGAAAATGAATAGGGAAGTAGTGCTATTTATCTCTTCCCATAGCACAAGAACTAGAGGTCCCTTTAAGAAATTAATAGGCAGCCGGTTTAAAATAAACATAAGGAAATACTTCACACACATCTGTGGAACTTGTTGCCATGGAGTGTTGTGAAGGTCAAAGTGTGAGTGGGCTCAAAAAAATATTATACATTCAGGTCCCTCACTGTAGCTATTAGCCAAGATGATCAGGGATGCAACCCTTTGCTCTGAGTGTCCCTAAATGTCTGACTGCCAAAAGATGGGACAGGATCATGGGATGGATCACTTGATAATTGCCCTGGCCTGTTTATTCTCTCTTGAAACATCTGGCACCAGCCACTGTCAGAAGACTAGATATTGGGCTAGATGGACCATTGGTCTGAACCAGCCTGGCTGTTCTTAAGGTCTCTTAGCCAAAAGGTGATTATTTTTAAAGGTTTGACTGAAATCTGTTTATTGGGAGTTATGTAAAAGAAAATTTTACTTTGTTAAAAAAAATTCTTGTATTGATGGGCTTAAAAACAGCTGAATCTTTCAATTCAACCCTTTGCACACATGTAGGCTAGAATAAGGAATAGTCACGTTGCTTAATCTGAAAGCAGTATGACTTACTGGGGATTTTCAGTATAAAATGTTTCTCCTCTAAAGGCATGCATCAGTGAGACCTGTTGAAATATATTCATCCTGCAGACGCTCAGCAGTTTGTGTGGAGGAAGTGTCTCAATGAACCTCCTGATGCATTAGTCCTCTTAAGGTGCACGTAGGCAGAGCAATGTTTTCATAATGATAACATTCAAATAGGGTTTGTATCAAATATATTTACAAGTGTGACGTGCCATGGAATTTTCTGAAGTGATTTTTTTTATCCTTTTTATTAAAGAAGCATATAGATCTCCTGCTGCCTATCTCTTATTGGTATGGATCTCCTGCTGTTTTATTCTCAATCTAAATTTTACTTTCCATTGCCCTTCCAGGGGCTTTTTAAAGCTCATAGAGAAATTGATATAGTCACGGTCAACGGAGAACTCTGTTGTTAAAGCCAAGAACAGAACCTCAGTCTGACTGGCCTGTGCTATAAACGCAAAATTGTCTTCGCCCTGTAGAAATCTTCCTCCCTTGGTGGTCTGAGGCATTTGAACTAATTTTTTTCACTTGTAACACACAAAACATTAAGACCAATGTCCTGGCTAATAATGACCATTTTGAAAGGGCAGCTTGAGGGGAGAGAGATTCCTGGTGGCGGCATGCTTTTTGTTTCATTGGCTTGTGCTGGTCAGTCACAGAAGTGAGCAGAGATACTGGTAACGGAGTGGGAGAGTTATCAGGTTCCCGACCCAATGTTCTTGCACTGACATGATTCCAGGAAGGGCAGTTTTTTCCTGAAATGTGGTTAAAATACATTGGTTTGTTCTGCATGTCCAAGAGATGGCAAAGAGGGTTAAAATATGGTGCTGAGTAGCAAATATGCTCCTAATTTCTCTTTCCAGGTCAATGACTTATCCTTGGAGCAGCTAAACCATGAAGGGGAAGAAGAATTCCTGTCTGATTTCAGTTTTGATGAAGAGCACCTGTTGGAGGGGAGACAATCTAATTAGCGTGGCTGTCTTTATGACTATGCTGGGATTCTACAGTATTTCAGATCATTGCTCAGGAACGAAAGCATACATCTGTGAAATTGCACATGCACATGTTTATTTTTTCTATAAAATGGTGGAAATAAAGGATTCATAAGTCTGTTACCAAAATAAGAACAAACTTATATCTAGAGATCTCCCTGTTCATCTCTTCCTTCATGGGCCATGAGAACAACAGAGTGCCTGTGTTTCCCCCACTATGGTCATAATAGTTGTAGCTCTGCATTAAGATAGATTACAATCAAATTTTGTCCTCCAGGGCTTCAGCAGGCAATCTGTAGGTGTCAGGAAGGAATTTTTTTCCCCGGTGCACAATAGGCCAGGTGTAATCTCTGAGATAGCAGCAAAAGGTGGATGCTTTGCCACAGGAAACTTTAAGCAGCAATAGAATTTATGCACAGATGCCTGTTTTGGGATCTATCTATCAGTGTTACCTAAGCAGATGTAATCACAATGTCTGAATTCTCCCTCTTCTTGCATTTAACATTTGGGATGCTTAGATCCTTTGGCTTCTATTCCACTTTCTTCATTCATCTTCAGGGCTTAGAAACTGGGGCCTAGATCTTCCAGGCACCTAACCCTCATATACAGGTCAAAAGGGACCATTATAATCATCTAGTCCAGTGGTTCCCAACCTTTTTGGCTCGAGGGCCCCAAATATAATTTTTACAGCCCAAAGGGCCATCAGTCTATTAAATTAAAATTAAATTAGAATTTAATTAATTAAATTAAAATTAAGTAATGAATTAATTTAAAATAAATTTAAAATTTAATTAAAAATTTTTTTTTAAAAGGTTAGTGGGAGGGCTGTGTGCTGGTACCCAATGGGAGACCCACACCTGCCGCCCAGCTCCTGACTGTGCTCTGGGACCTGGCAGGAGACCTGCACTCAGCTCCTGGCTCTGCCCCAGGACCTCACAGGAGGCTCTTGTAGCCTAAAAAGCAGCATGGGCCACACGTTGGGAACCCTCTGATCTTGTCTGACCTCTTGCACAACGCAGACCATAGAACCTCACCCATGCACTCCTGTAATAGACTGTTAACCCAAGACTGAGTTACTAAAGTCCTCAAGTCATGGTTTACAGATCTTAAGGTACAGAGAATCCACCAGCAAGTGATCTGTTCCCATGCCACAGAGAAAGGTGACCCCCCCCACACTTCCTGTTCCCCAGACTCTTTGCCAATCTGCCCTGGGAGAATGTTCCTTCCCAACCCCAAATATGGCGATCATTTAAACCCTTAGCATGTAGGCAAGACTCACTTGCCAGACACCCAAAAAGGAATTCTCTGTAATAACTCAGAATCTACCCCATCCCATCTCGGACCTTTGGCATATCCACCATCATTAGTCAAAGATAAGTCAATTGCTGAACTGGCCTGTCCCATCATACCATCCCCTCCATAAATTTATCAAGCTCAGTTATGAAGCCAGGTAGGTGTTTTGCCCACACAGCTCCCCTTGGAAAGCTATTCCAGAACTTCCCTCCTCTGATGGTTAGAAAACAGCATTTAATTTCATTGATCAGGGTCTGAGTGCTCCTTGAACCGTTATTTTGAGAAAGCAACTGAAAAGAGATGAGTCTGACTTCTCCCTTTGCCTACAGAGAGATCCATGGTCATCTTCTAGGACAGATGCACAGTGGGCCATTGCTGACAAACCTTGATGCTCTGCTCTTATACAGCACACTGTTGGTACTAGTACGTATATTCTCCCCAGGGGAATGACCAGCTCTCCCTGATTTGGCAAGCTCAGGTGAGAACAGTGTCTGCAAGATGGGGCTTCTCCTCTTGGTGCCCATTTGGTGGGAATGGGGGTTAGGCTGGCTGCCATCTCTGCTTTGGGGAGCTCAGAGTGCAGTTACACAGCTGGACACTTGCTTTGGTGCATTATTAGTTTCTGATCATTTATTTAGTGCTCCAAAATGTGCAAAGCACTGCACATGAATCTAGATATCAGACAGCCTTTTCCTGCAGGAGCATATAGTGTAATGAGACAACATGATGAGAAGGGATGGAGGGGAATGAGGGCTGATAAGACAAATGATCAAAGTGCTGCTAGGGAAACATTTTGCTAATGACATTATTTTCTTTCTTTTGGTTTCTTTTGGAATCTGTTCTTCCACCCCCTGCAGCAGTCTGCCCATTCTCCCTCAATAATCTGCCATTCCCCTGCACTCCTCTTTCCCAACAGAACAAGAGGCAGGGAGGGAGTGCTAACCCAGCCACACAGAGAAAACAAAATGCCCAGCTCCCCATTTTCTGGGAGGTGCACAGACCCTGGGCATGACTGCCAACCTCCAACTCTGGCCAGTGGGTCTCTACTATTTCTTACCCCAACTGGAAGGGGGAAGTACAGGAACCTTCCACAGGACTGCCCCAGACACAGCCCTTGTCCCATCAGTACCCACAGTGTAAGGTCTGAGGCCTTGTTCTTAGCCTAAGCAGTAGCAGCCATATCAGGAGAGAGAGCAGCCGTAAGCTAAGAAGCAAATTCCTGAAACCACTTCAAAACAATGTAATATCAGACTGTTAAGAAGGTGCTACTGTCTTAACAGTACATTTCACCACCAGATACAGAAAGAGATCTTAAGATGTTTAAAGAAAACTGTGATAGTATTCTGTCAAGAAAGGAATCACTTAGCAGCAGTTGTGGTTGTAAAATCTACACTTCTTATTGTTTTGTCTTTATGGTTCCCACTTTATTGTTTATCTAAAAGATTTCTGTCTGGTTCTTTGTTTCTGTCTGTTGCATAACTGTGTATTATTTAAGTCAATTAAAGTGATGGAATATGATTGGTTAAAGACTGATTCGTAATGGGCTAGAATTAGTGTTTTGTAGTACTCTGTATTTTCATTTAAAATGATTGGTTAAGGCACAACAAATGGGACCCAAGTTTTAACTCTATAAACTGAGATTCAAAAAGACGTTCTTTGGAACATAACTACAGCCCCAGGACACAGAGCTGCCAGGCTTCAAAGCCCTGCCAATCATAATGTGCAGAAGCTGGAGTCCCCAGATAATCTAATCCTGACAGGCCACCAGGAGAAGTTTGTTTGCCTTAGTGGAAGCAGTGAGCATTGTGTGCTTAGGGTTCGTATTCTGTTTTAGTAATCGTTAATAAATAGAGAACAAGGATATTACTGTGTAAGACCTTTTCACTGGTAAAATATCCTGCAAACCTGCGGAGAATTACAAGCAGAGCTCTAGAGACTGGGAAAGGGTGGGTATTTTAGTTAAACAGGTTACATCCAGAGCCCTACAGCCTGAGAATGAGTGACTCTGAGCCCTAGAGTGTGAATTAGGTGCAGGTAGGTGCCCTTCCCCCAGAGCCCTAAGGATTGAGAAAGGGTGGGGATTCCTTAACCGAGTTATGAATTGAGTCCTATGGCTTTGAGTAAAGGTTGGGTTCCCTAGTGTGCGTGTAACAGTGGCTTCCTTCCCCCTTTTCCATGTGTCTCCATCCTGGCCATAGGGCAGAGAGATCCCACAGGGCTGCCCCGCCCCACCCCACCATGACCTAGGCAACGGCTCTATGGGAGGATTTGTCTCCTTGGTGCTCTCGAGGCAGGGGTCTGAGGCTGGGTCCCTCCCCTTGTCAGCCCGGGTGCCCTCCATAAGCAGGACGTGCGTAGATCTCCCGGTCCCAGGGGCAGGGTGAATGCAGAGGGTTCTGCTGAGGTCACACGGTGACCTTGCTGCCGTGGAGGGGTCGCAGGTCAGGGGTCACCAGCAGGCCATGGCTGTTGATGGGGTCAGAGGCTAGTGGGTGCAGAGGTCACTGCAGGGGCGGCCCGCGGGGGCCATGCAGTGCCTCGCGTGGGGATGGTTGCTTGGTAACCACGGCGAGCAGCCGCCGCTGTTCTCCCGGCACCAGCTGGGCCCTGATGAGGGAGGCGGGCCGGGGTCCTGCCATCGGCTTTGCTGCACGGGCCCAGCCCTGGCCCCCGCTGCTTCTCCTCCTGCTGCTGGTGGCTACCGCCGCCTCCCTCACTGGTGACACCTGCCCGGCCCCATGCTGGTGCCACCAGGGGCTGCTCAACTGCAGCAGGGCTGCCCTCCCCACCGGGCGCTTCCCCACTGGGCTCAACCGGCTGCCGCTACCTGGTCCCACTGCCCGCAACCAGACCTTCTTCTTCCTGTGAGTACCAGGGTGACGTGCTGTGACAGAGACCCCCTAGGGCAGCCCTGGGGGGGAGATTCCCCCCTCCCTGACCCCTCTTCGGGGATAGAAACATCAGCACCCAGATCTCTCCAGGCCAGAGGATCGCTTCAGGACCGGGTCGTGCTGGCCTTTCCTCCATGGATTTCCCCGTGACAGCAACTCCCATGCATCCTGGAGGGAGACTCCTCTGCTCAGAGGCAACCTGAGCTAAAGACCCCCATGGAAAAACTGCTACCCATGGGCCTTGCTTACTTTCTATATAGGTTCATTACAGGATCTGAACATCTCTCGCTAATGGGTTCTTCCTCCCAAGCCCTGTGGGAGATAGAGGAATATTGCTGGCATCCCCATTTACAGAGGAGGCCCAGAGAGCGTCAGGCCAAAATTGCCAAACCTGGGAATCTAAAGTTACGCAGCTGAGAGAACTAGGAATAAAAATTTCCTTGACCACTGTTCCTAAATACCTTAGGTCACTTAGGCCACAGCCCTTGTTGAGATCAAAGGGAGCTGTGCATGTGCAACACCTCAGGAAATAAGGCCCTGTCTGATTTAGTGACCTAAACATGCCTTTTGGGCCTGACTTCCGATGCTCAGAATTGAAAATTTTGGCCTAGATGATGTGCCCAACCTCCTCTTCCCACAGCCACCTGCTCTTCTTTCACTTGTTATTACCAGGCCCATCACTTGCCTGGTTACAGGCTCCAGGAGAAGGAATCTGCCCATGACTTGTTCCCCACCCTTAGGGCTTGCACACATGGAGAAATTTACCAGCATAGCTCTGTCTTTGAAAGTGAGATGAAACCAAACTGGAAAAAGGCTCTTCTGGAATAAGAGTTTCCACAGAGGGTATCAGAGCTGTATATATCCACACTTTACCTTTACCAGTATAACTCCCTTACTCCCCAGCATCCCAATCCCAAAAGAGATTAGATTGAGCCTGCTAGTAGGGGCTGCAGTCTCTAAGGTCACCAAGAAACTATTGGATGTTGTCATTGCTGCTATAGCTCACACCAGCTCCCTGGCAGCTTTGGGAAATGGAGGGGCACTATGATGGCATAAAGCTATTATATTATTTATTCCTTTGTGTGGATGCAGCGCTGAGGAGCCCTAGTCCTGTATTGTGCTAGACACTACAAATGCAGAACAAAAAAATGGTTCCTGCCCAAGGGGCTACCCTATGTCCTCTATCCCCCATCTTCTCATGTATACCGTAGAAAGTGGGACATTAACTTCTCCACCTTTAAGCTAAACACAATCAAGCAAAATCAAAAATTGAGACCAATGAAGCCCCTGCTATTCCTGTGGAGATGTGAAAATTGTCTCCAAGGCTGTAGCAGAAAACCAGGCAGCCTTCAGTGAGAAGAACGAATGGATTCCAGCGTCAGAAACAGATTAAACTAGCAAACAAGTGAAACTCCCTCAAACCCCACCCACTGACAATGAAATCCAGTGATGTTATTCAAATTCCCAGATGATGAAATCACATTGATTTGTGAGGAGTTATCCCTCTTTTTCACCAAAATTCCCCTGTGATTTCCAGGGCCCCATGTAAAACTTTCCTCAGCTTCAGGGAGCTGGATGGGATTCCATCTAGGGACTTTTGCTGAGAAGGAGGTGCCAAGGAAGCCTTGTTACTAGTGTCTCATTTAGCAATGGAGTAGGGGAGGAAGGTGGTTTCCTGTTCTCATGTCGCCTGGGGGACCCTACAGGGTTTTCTGAAGGTGGGAGATGGAGTTATGAACTAGTCACAGTCATGGGGGTAATCTGGGATGGCTGGCATCTAGGAGGAGCTTGGTGGTTTTGCAGCAATGGCTCATGATCTGGAAGAGTTTACCCCAGTCTCCAGTCTCTCAGGAGAGTGCCATAACCACTGCTGATTCTTTTGATGCAGGACTTTTTCCAGTTTCACCTGCTGAAGCTCTTCCATTTTGTATAACTAATGATTGGAGCAGGGCCTAGAAATTTGGGTTGCTGACATTTTAAAAAAAGAAAATGCCCTAAGAATTCTAAGCAGGCTACAGAAGAATTCTCATACATGCTCTCTTCGGCCCAATGACCATTCAAGTATTTTATACAACACCTCTTCAATAAAGAGAAACTATTATTCAAAAAACTTTCAGCCACTCCTAATGGGCAGAGAACAATACTCAGTGCCCTTTCAGAAGAGATGGTCCAGGAAAACCTAGTGTGGAGAACACAACCACAAAGAGTCCAGCCGACAGCAGAGAGGGAAATATAGGTGACATATTCACAATACAAAAATCCCAGGCATTAGTTTTCTTCTTTCCTTATTAGTAGCAGGAAAAGATGATCCTTTGTTCAAGTTGATTTGCTCCTGCTTTTCATTCCAGCCGTGGCACTCTGTGACACCCTCTTCCCCACGTAAATCAGTACTGCCACCCCAATGGAGATTGAAACTTTCAGGAGGGGGATTCATTTTAGGTGGAAGGTTTTAGGGCATGAATGTGCTCCATCAAAGTCAATGAACATTTTGTCTTTGGGAGCATGATCATACCCTTTTGTGACTAAATACTGGCACTGAGAAATACCAGATAGAGGGGACATGTTTGCAAAGTATTCTGTTCAGAAACATTTCTTTGTGGAAGTGTCAGCTTTTTAATTCATTTCCTGAAGATAATAGTGAAATGGCTTTGGTTTCTTCACAGAGACTTCAGTGGGAACTCTATCTCTTCCATTGAACAAAGGGCGTGGAAGGGATATCCTTGGGCAGAGTATTTGTGAGTATTTTCTACCATTTTATTATATATTGAGGGCTAAAGGTATTTTCCATGTATTTAGTTCAGTTTTTGAGCCAGAAACCTCAAGAAAATAAAGCACACACACTTCCATTCAAATTCAGGGTGAAGAGTGGTGAAGAAATGGATGAGGCTGTCAGAATGGGGGCTAATCAACGTTCTGTGACTAACATTCATCTTTTCATACATGAAATATGGAAGTTCTGCTGGCCTTCCTGGGCCCATTCTGATACCATTGTTAAAGAAGACAGAGGCATCTGGAGGGTTAGATAGTTGGTATGCAAAACGAAATTGGCTCAGTTATGCCCTTAACTATGTGTTCACCTTAACTGCAAAGAAAATCTAGTATGAAGCAGGGAAGTACATAGGGGTTTTTTGCTTAAATTGTTTTTCTTAATAGTGTTTTTAAAAAAAACTCACCAAAATGATTGCCCATTGTGAATAAGTCATATGCTTGTTATATCTGTGTGTGTGTGTGTAGTTTAATAGGAATAAGTTTATGAAAAGAAAAGCACTTCCATATACATTATTGTAGTATGGTTAGATTTGTTCTCTTACCAACATAGCAGCTCCTCAAATTTAGCATGTAGTTAACTTTCCATGAACACAGATATACCTGAGCAAACAAACTTAAGAAATATAGACAACAGAGTGCAGTGGCACTTTTAAAGACTAACAGATTTATTTATCGCATGAGCTTTCGTGGGAGAAGAAAGCTCATGCGATAAATAAATCTGTTAGTCTTTAAAAGTGCCACTGGACTCTTGTCTTTCTGCAATAGACTAACACGGCTACCCCTTTGGAATTTAAGAAATATAGAAATTCATCCTGAATGACCTTGGCAGATTTCCATTCTTTAGAACATGGGAGGAGTCCTGAAAGCATTTACCAGCATCAGTCATTGTGGCCACGCATGGAACTGAATGTTAGAGTATAGATTATGGATGGTCTTGGGGTTTTCCCTTCTCTACCAGACAAGAAGCCTCAAAAAAACCCCAAACAAACAAACAAAAAAAACCCCACCATACTTTGTCTTTTAATATATTTTCTCATTTTGTTTTTGCTCTTGAGCTTAGTTTACTCTTTTATAGAAGTGGTTAGTTGTTACAGTTCTTTTATAAAGAGATTGCAAGTGATTTCACAGTTTTGTTCTCACTATTATGCGGTTAAATTGGACAGGAATGACTGACCCAGTTAGAGATATCTAGCTGCAGAAAGCATGCTTCCCTCCAGGACAAGATGTCTATCTGGGGTCAGTATCCTTGGTGCACCAGGTCTGGATTTCTCAGGGTATATTCTCCCCACAGCCATTCTTTCAACTCATTGGGAGGCTTTCACTGGGCTTCAAGCTGTGGTAAGGAAGGGGGAGGTTTAGAATGGCAGACTCGCCTTGCACATTCAGTTCCACACACATAGCCTGGACAGTTACTGCTTGTGAATAGCTCAAGAACTCCCTGCTCCCAGTCAGAGAACTCCAGTTACAGGTAAGTAATTTTCCTCTTATTAATTTCTGAATTCCTTCAAGTTCAGTTACTCTTCCTTTAGTCTGAAGCACATTAGTCTCCATGGTGGATGCTAATGTCGATTCTCACAGGGACAGGAGAAGTTTGAAACTGTAAAAGCAAATCCTATTTGGAGTATGAATACCCTGCCCCAAAATTCTGAGACACACTTTAAAAATGTCTAATACCTCTGCATGTCTTCCATTGGGCCTGGTTGCCTTCAAATTTAGAAAAAAAAACCCAAAAAAAACTTCTGCCTGGAAATTACAGACTGAAAATAAAATGGGGAGGAATTTAGAGTTTAGAACAGGTCTTGCCGTCTTAACTATGGACTCACAACCAGACTAGAAACTTTCTCCCCCACCTCTTCTCTCTGTTGCTTCAGTTTGAGGAGCAGGAGATAGAAAGGAATTGTGTCTGTTGTGAATTAATACTAGGAATCATGGAACTGATCTCTTTTATGGACTAACTAAGAAATAAAATATAAATTCACTCCTAAGCTTTTGAGAAATGCAGCCCTGGAAAGGAGCGTGTTGCCCAGAACAACAGGGTATTAATTCAGAACTCATTAAATGTAGAGTTGTGGTAGATCAAAAGATGAAAGGGAAAAAAATAAAAGTAGAGAGTCAAATTCTACCAGTTCTCAATGTTGATAAATTGAAGAAGGTTCAGAAGAGCCATGAAAATGATTAAAGGATGGGAAAACCTGCCTTTTTGTTATGTCCACCCTGCAATTAAAAACCTGGTGTTTCATTGCTGTCCATCTGAGACCTGCCCACTTCATTGGGTCCTGGACTTTACCCTGCAATGAAACAACCCTACTCAAGGAGCTCAATCTATTTAGTTTAACAAAGAGATGGGTAAGGGATGATTTGATCACAGTCTATATGTACTTAAATGGAGAACAAATATTTGATACTGGAGTATTTGGGCCATCAACAAAGATGTAACATGATCCAATGACTGTAAGTGGCAGGTAGACAAATTCAGACTGGAAATAAGGCATAATTGTTTATTACTGGGTAATTAACCATGGAAACAAGCTTGCTTGTGCACCAACTCAGGGCAACCACCAGGCAAACAAAGAGAGTCTTTCAGAGCTGCTCTTTTAACATAGTTTCCTGCTGAAGAGATTTGTTTCTCTCTTGATTATATTGCTACAGCAAGTAAAATACCATTTTTTCTGTGTTTCCAGAGTTCTTAAGGACAATGACTTGAGCAAACTACAGAAAGATTCACTCGAGGGCTTGCTGTCGCTAAAGCACCTGTACGTGTTTATTTCCAGTAGTACTTCATTTGCAGAATTGATCACTCAAGCAGTATAAATGACAAGCTTGCTGTTTATTCTTGAATCTCTTGCTGCTGTTGGCAGTGATGAGTGATGCTCCTTTGGGCTGTTTTAAAGCAATAACTGGTTTCAAAGCTGGGGCCTTAGGGACAACTCAGAAGAGAGGAAATGCTGGATTTTGACAGTGTTTGCCGTGTTTAACAGTGTTTTTTTCTCTTCTCTATTTTGGTTCATTTGCCTGAGGTTATATCTTCATTGCAAAAACAGGTGTGTTTTCCTGTCAAGATAACTAAATCGAAATAGCTATCCTGATGTAAATTCTTAGTGGAGATTAGATATTTTAGGGTTTAACTCACAGAACAACCGCAAATGGAGAGTATAGGGTTGATCTCAACTAGCTACAGGTAAGGTAAAAACCGGTACATCAAGGTAAAATCTTCTCTGCCATGTCTTCACTAGGATTTACATTGAGAGAGAGATTTTGCAGTGAAGACAAAGCCTGAGATTAGGGTCTTGCCTGCTTTCCAGCTCATCTACACTAGCTGTTTGTGTTCTCTTCTTGGAATCCTGACTGGTTTCCACAGCAAGCAGATGCAGAATCACAGACAGGGACCCACAATGTCCCTTCCCATGTAAAAAACTGCAGAGAGATGTTTTTGTGAGGAAATCTCCATGAAGATTTCTTCATGGAGACTTGCCCTCATTGTCCTGTTGGAGAGAGTGGGTTTGCACCTCCCACGCCTGGCATTCCTAAGCAGAATGGGGGAGATTAGGACTCTTCAGGAGGCCTGTCTTACATGACGGAGTATTTCATGGCATGCATGATCCTTGATTTGTCTGGGGGATTCTTGTGCTGGCTTGGCAAATAATGAAGATATTATATTATTCACCCCTCCCCCTGCATTTTTCTTTTCTCTTTTTTTTTTTTTTTTTTTTTTTAAAACACCTAGGAAATTTCACATAAAAATCCTTATTAAAAACACATGAGGGTTGATGACAGAGTGGTCGGTCTCATTAAGAAATTTTTTTGGAAGTGGGAGGGAGGGTTTTTTCCCTTTCAGATTGATATTTTTTCCATTCTGTGTTTTCCTCCGGTGCATAGTACAAGTGAGTGAAACTGATACCAGTGAAGGGTAACAGGTAGTAAATTCTTCTTTTGTTTTCTTTTTTCTTTTGGTTAATTGCTGCAAGGTTCCATCTTTCTTGTGTCCATCCCAGAACACCAAGAAAAGGATAAATAGGCAAATCCATATTCCTCTATGAAAGCTATTGGTGGTGGTTACCAGGCTGCTAATGACCAGGAGAGCTGGATTAGCCAAGACCAGCCAATTTAACAGATACACGAGTTTAGCAAATAGGAACCTGAAGCTTTAGCCGGGGAAAAAGCAGAAAAGAAGGAGTCTTACCAAGAAAGCTGTGGTTTGGAGCTGGTCCAGGAATCTAATTACCTCATGTTCAGGTCCTTATGTAGTTTTTTATAGTCATCTTTACTGAATGGGAACTTGGGATTTGTGTTTCTTTTCCCAGTGAGGGGATCTTTTTTTTTTTTTTAACCTTCTTTTACTCTTTTTTTTTTTCTTTATAAGTGACCCAGTTGCTTGGTCTCTAGGACATATGGAGTCAGTTGTGGGATGTGGTTTAGATGCTAGATTTGGACTGGGGTGGGAAACAGTCTCTTAAAGAGACAAACCACCCTGTCAGAAGCTTGAAAACTGAAGCACTCCAAAGTCATCAGATGCCACGTTTAAGATTACACATGCAAAAGACAGTCATGTAAATGGGCTTGCTCTGAATTTAACGTTCAGCTATGTTAACCACAAGATCATCCTTTCCCTTACTGCAGTTGTCTGCTTGTTCACTGCACACTTCCAGTATCTGCAGCTAATGAGATTTGGGTCTTACAGGCAACAGCCTCGTTCACTAGATGGCCCTGATTTGTTCACTGAGCTCTATCTGTCCTGTGCACTGAATGACATGATCCTATAGGAAAAAACAAATCATGTAATTAAAGGCAAACATAATGCATATGAACCAGGGGGCAGAATTAAGGTTCACTGGCAACCTTAATTCTGTCATTTTCAAAATTTGAGTGTTTTAACTTTGAAAGCTCAATAACATTCATTTAACAGAATTTCTTGCTCATAATACCCTAGGTATTTTAAAAAAGAAAATATCTTTATCACTTCCAACAATAACAACTCCCAAGATGAGTCTGTTAAGCAGAAGTGAGGAGGTGCTGTTCATGATATTATTGCTGCCTTCAACAAGCAGGCAAAGAAAAAGGAGGAGAGGTTGTGTGACTGGAGTCCGTTGTCTCTCCTCATAACTGCCAAGAATCACTTGCTACTCATTGGAGTGCTGATTAAGAAAGCTCTGTGCCATTCACAACTGCCAAGCTGCACCCCTCTAGTCTAAAGGCACCATCTTCCCAAGGAGGGGGGCCTGGCCTTAAATCATTTGTGTATTAGAAGCCAATGAGGTCACTGAAATCAGAACAAACCACAAATAATTGAACAGAAATAGTGATGAATAGGGTTCATAATAAAGCCGTGCAAATACCTGCATTTTCTATTTGCTAGCCAAACCAAAAAACTGGGGAGAAAATCACTTCAGACTGACCTGAAAATAAATGTTTTCAATTTTTTCAGCAAACTAAACCAAAACATTTTGTTTCATTTTTGAGATTAACCTTTTTAAAATAAAATTGAGGTACAATTAAAAACAAAAAGTCATTTTGAATCAGAAAAAATGTTTCAATCAACCCAAATCTTCATTTTTCTGCTGAAAAATGTTTCAGACAAAAAAATTCACTCATGTCTACTCCTTAAAGACCTGGCTGGGGTTACTTGAAGTCACATGAGTAATCAGCAGTTATGCATTCATGCAAGCTCATATTGAATAGAAAACCCAATGAAATCATAACGACATGTAATCTTTGCCATTTGTGTCAAGGTGAATGAAAGCTAATGTTGAAGTTAGGTGTGATTAATATTTCATAATCTCAATCTGTTCATTTTAACAGAGATTTATCCTGCAACAAAATCCAGTTTATTGAGAAACATGCATTTGAGCCACTACCTTTTTTGCAGTTTATGTAAGTGATAAAAATAACTTTATAGTGTACTGTACAGTGAGCAATGTTTACTGAAGTCTGTCTGTGTGTAACCTGTCTAGTGAAAGAATCAATAGTAGGGTAGTCCTTTGTCCTTTTTAGTTTTAGCAGTGTGACTGAAGTTCTGCTACTGGAAGACTAACTGATATATAGCTAGAGATCAATGGAGATCTCTGGATTACCCAGTGCAGGATGAAACCTCCACTTACAGATCATAAAGTGGTTGTCCATATATAGATTTAGCGGAGATTGTTTCTAAAAGATTTACCGTATCTTAGAATAGAAATAGATTAACCGCATGTGCATTTCACTTCCTGTATTTGACAGGTTAAAAATGTAGAAAGTTACAGAATTTCTTTACTAATCCACCTGAGACTTGCATAATAAAAAATATATCTGAATCAAAATTGATCAGTACTAAATTCCTATCCAACAGGCTGGATTCATTTCTTCAATTTTTTCTTTTTCCAGAAACCTTGGTGGTAATCTCATTACAGCACTTCATGAGGGGACGTTCCAAGCCTGGCACGGGATGCAGTTTTTGCAGAAGTTGTAAGTGTAACGAAGTTTACAAATACATCAGGGCATAAGATCAAGATGATCTAAGGACAGGTTCTTTTTACGGAATCTGGTTTTCTTTGGTTCTTCAATGGTGTGCATCGCAACATGGCTCTCCACACTGCCAGAGGCATGTGAGACAACACAGGAAGCGCCTAGCAAACGTGCTGGTGGGATTGGCCCAGCAGAGCTACGCCAGTGCCAGGTGGGAAAGGGGAAAAAGAAAAGGACACTCATGACCAATGTACCCAGGGTCCTATGTTTTTCCCAATTCCGCAGCTGCAAATTTCCTTCACAATCCATGCCATGCTGCAGCATTGTGTTCCAGCTGCTCAACTTTCATCCAAAAGCCTTGCTAAATGCTTAGAATTTTACCAAACTTTTCTCTTTCAAGCTGGAATTTTCTACTTTTGTTCTCAGCTTCAGAGTGAATTCTTTTGGGAAGTCTGAGCAAAATCATGCAGCCATTTATAAATAAAAATATCATGAAAAAATACTTATCTGCTATTCATACATATGGGCCTTGTTCTCACTAACTCCTTTATACTCCTCTGACAGCATAAAGGAACATTTAAATAGGGCCTTACTCTAAATCAAAATCAGGTCCAATGTGTACAATTTTTTTTGGACAGGTCTAATGTTCAACAGTTAGAAACTTGGACTCTGGCAGGGAGAAAGTCCCCATATCACAGAGGTGCCTTTCAGTGCTGCCTCTGACTAGAATCATACAGGTGCATATCGTACTAAGGTTTGGAAGACGCTCTAAGCCAGGGGCGTCAAATAAGCAGCCCATGCGTAGGCAGCAAAAAAAGCCAAGATTTTTAGAACTAAGTGGCTAGTGTTTGATTCTAGAGTCCAGAATTAGGCATCTAAACAAGAGGACTGGTTTCCACAAGTACTGAGTAACACCTCCTTCCCCCCCACTCCTCTCTTCCTCTAGCCTTAGTGATAGCTTCATTTTCAAGGTAATGTACAGAAGAAACAAGTAAGTAACAGAGGAAAAGGCATGAGTGATGGGTATGGACATTATTAGCCAACTCGCTTGCTGTCCTAGCTCACTCCATCCAGTGCTGTTTTGTTGAATTTTCAGGGTTCTAAGCCATAACCCGCTGTCAATTGTTGCTGACACATCGCTTTTCGCTTTGCCATCTCTGAAGTATCTGTAAGTATTGACTTGACTCAACTGTACCCTCACTTCTTAATAGATCTTTGGATCTGTCTCTCCACTCCCATGCATGGAACTGGCCCCGTAGCAGACCCTACACTCCTCAAAGCAGAGGGACTGGCACAAATAATGCTGACAGGAGCAAAGAAAGGCAGGGGCAGGGCCATTCCACTCCATTCCAGACTGTAAATGAAACAGGCTGACCCAAAGAGATCAGGTGGGGGTGCAACTGAAGATGGTACTTCATAGAGGGTCTGAGAGACTAGGAGGTCAGGTCCACACTGCACAGGAGGCCTCTGCAGGTGGGGATTCTGGTTTTTGTATTTGGTTTTATTGAAAGATGGGATTCTGGGAGCTGTTGATGGCTCCATATATCTAATATACAGGGGTATACATGCTGCTCTTTGCTGTTTGTGATTAGTTTTGCTTTAGCTTTGTTTCCGTACCAGGGTTCTGGGTTGGCTGTATCAATAGCCAAGGACTGGGCTTGTATGGGTTGGTGCCCCCTTGTGTCAGTGCATTTTAAGCCAGGAACTCTGATGATCTTGCCTTCCCCACATCACAGCCCCAACGTACTGAGAGGGTAGAGCACTACAGCTGGCATTTTGTTGCCCTTGCTCCTTCCACTGAGCATTGTCAGGTCTTACTTCAGCTCCCAAAATCCCTCATGACAGGGATTCAGGCATGTTATTTGCAGAGTTTCTTTTACCTGTGGGCAATTCACTTCAGGCCACCTCCACTGCACAAATAGATCACGGGTTTCCACTGAGAGCATTTCTCTCATTAAGTGATATCATGTTGCTGTGGGTTTGAATGGTGACAGCATACCGATTTTTTGCTCTCACTGCATGGAACTTGATTCATTTGGGCAATTGGGTAAAGAAGGTTCTTTTATATAATTTCTCTGTAGGGGTTAGTACAAATCATAATCTCACATGTACAACTCTGAATTTCTTGGCTGCTTCTGTCTAGCCAAGATACTTAAACGGCTCTCCCCCTTCCCCCCAACATAACATCTGTGCCCCTCATAATATGCTGGATTTATCCACACTACCCCTAAGGTAGGACAGCCCTGTTTTCCTCATTGTACTGGTAAGGCACAGAGAGAATAAACGACATGCATGGTCATGTATGAAGTCAGTGGCAAAACAAGGAATTGAGCCAAGGTCGTCTTAGCTAACATCCTAACCGTGGACACATCCTAATTTCCATAGGCAAGGATCAGTCCCAATGGCATTCATTTCTCTGTCAGCAGCATGCAAGATCCTGGAATAGCAACAGATTCATCATCTTCCTTTACTGTTTTCAGAACTTTGTTCATTCATCTAACATTCTGTAGGAAACTTGAAGCAATGGGTTTTCCTCTACTCTACTTTGACCTTAATTTTTTTTTAACTGCTCCATGCATGTGAGTCAGTGTCATTATGTGCTGGAAATAGCCCTCCCCCCCGGCCTTATTTATTGGACAAATAGGACAATCTCTACGCAAAAGAATAAATGGACACAAATCTGACATCAGAAATCACAACATTCAAAAACCAATAGGGGAACACTTCAATCTCCCTGCTCAGTCCATTGACAACTTGTTAATAGTGGTGTTCAAACAAATGAATAACAAATCACAGCTTCAAAGAGAAACTGCAGAATTGGAATTTATATGTAAATTCGACTCCGTTGCCTCAGGGTTAAACAGGGACTATGGATTTTATTCTCATTACAAACAGGTGATGTGACCTCACCTTCCTCTATAGTCTGTTCCTCAGTGTTTGAATTCCAACACATATTCTGATTTGCTTTTAGAACCTGACCTGATCCTGTGCCATACATTTCCCTGCATTTAATTTCCTCCCATTCTGTAAGTTCCCCATCTTCAAAGCATCTGACAAAGTGGGATTTTCTCCCATGGAAGCTCATGCGATAAATAAATTTGTTAGTCTTTAAAAGTGCCACAGGACTTCTTGTTTGAGTGTCATTTTACTGTGCCTCTCTTATTTCATTCCCATCCATAAGATTTCCAGCCCCTTCTAATAGTGGTTGCTTATTGAGGGACTCCACTCTTAAAGCTGGGAGAGAGGTATCTTCATATCTATGAGGGTTGATTGGAAAAGATTGGTACTTTGTTCTTTGGAGGAATTTTGACACTCATACGGAACTTAATGTTACATGCTATGCAAGTCACATGGCCTTCATGTCTCACTCCATTCTGCTGATTCAAAGTCAGTCTTTTGGCTGCATATCATAGGTCTTGTAAAATATTCTTAATGTGACAGATTCTCACATGCTGTAAATGGGGCATAGTTCCACCGAAGCAGGGAAAGGTATAACATGATCTAGTGGCTGGAATTTGAAGCTAGTCAAATTCAGAGTGAAAATAAGGTATAATTTTTTAAAAGTGAGAGTAACTAACCATTGGAACAACGTACCAAGGGGGATGGTGGATTCTACGACCTGATGATTTTTAAATCAAGATTGGATGCTTTTCTAACAGATCTGCTTTAGGAATTATTTGGGGAAGTTCTATGACATGTGTTATTCAGGTGATCACAGTGGATGGTCACAATGATCCTGTCTGGCCTTAGAATCTGTGACGTCTATGGAACTCTGTGTGCTACTCCAGCTGAGAATCTGCTCTATTGCTTCTACCAGCAGTAATAGAACCCTGAGGGCTACACACTGCCTTCAGCCGTCTCTGGCACTATTTTTCTCCAGCCCGGGGATTGTTTCTTTTTCTTTCATGTGTAACGTCTTCCATGAACACACTTTTTATCAGAATCTTAAGAGACAATGCTTAGTGATCTTTCTCTTAGATAAAAAACAGACTTTGCTTTACATTTCTTGTTGATTTCAGTGGTTGGGATGGGCCAACCACAGAAACAGATCTTGTGAGAGAGGACTTAGAAAAATCATTTCCTTCTCCTTTGCTTACACGTGGGAGAGCCCTGTGTGCGAGGAAGGGTGATCCTGGTGGCAAGGCACCACACTGAGACGTCGCTCTGGTTTCAGCTCTGCCACAGACTCCTTGTAAGAGGCTAGACAAGTCACTTCCTCTCTCTGTGCCTCAGTTCCCCATCTGTTAAATAGATGTTGGTAAATTCTCAGATTGGAAAAGGGTAGCTAGTGGTGTTCCCCAAG
>ML685863.1:8392121-8414616 GCA_007922175.1 Pelusios castaneus | reverse complement strand
TGGATGGACCTCTGGTCTGACCCAGTACGGCCTCTCTTATGTTCTTATGATGTTATACCTCTTTGAGTGGTGGGGTAGGTTTATTCAGTGGCACAGAGGAAACACTCAGGTGCTATGGTGATGAGCCACCACAAAGATAAAATAGACACTCTTATTCCTCCTCAAACTTCCACTCCTCTTGGGGGTTGAGTTTGAAGCTCACTTGTGGACCTCTTTCTCCTTGACTGCAATGATCTATGAGGAATCAAGCCATTTCCCATGAATCATGTCTTGTCTACACACACATAGGCACTGGTTTAACTAAAGTTCTAAACCCATTAAACCAGAGCAAATGTGAGGCTCTCATTGTGGTTAAAGAACAGCTGCGCAGAGATGATTCCTGTAAAAATGGGTTACACTAAACCAAAATAAGTCACTGAAACCAAAATAAGAGCATCTGCTCATGACCCCATCAGTTACGAACATAACCCTGGTTAAAGTAACGTGTATCTGTGTGTGGATGAGACCTCAAATGGGGTGTGGCTCATCTGGAAGAGTATTTAAACGTGACAGGTGAAATCCTGACCCCACTAAAGTCAATGGCAAAACTCCCATTGACTTCAGAAAAACCAAATGTTCACTCTTCTGGCCACCCCAAGGCAGGAGTAGCTTCATTTCTTACAAGAGAAAAGTGTCCTCTTTCAGTCCACTAGGATGATGACTTCTTGGATTCCGGGGTGAAGGTGAAGAAGAGCATGGAGCCCATGGATCTCTCCCTGTCTCACTTACTTCCCCAGTATCAGCAGGACTCACTCCTCTTCTTCCTTGCCTGAAGATTTTAACCAGATCTAATAGGCTGGACCATAAGTGTTCTGAAATATATTGGTGCAGTGAACTATGCAGAGGTAGATCTAAATGTAAATGGAGTTAAGATTATCAGATATTTGTAGTAGTCCTCAAGGCAGGAGTCCAATAATCAGGCCTGCACCTTTAATTTGCTTTTTAAAAATCTTTCTCAGGGACCTCGGTGCCACACAAGTGACTCAAAAGACATTTCAGACACTCCTTGTAACATCACTCCGCTTGGAAACACTGTAAGTTGTCTGGATTTTGTTTCTATTCTTTGCAGATTGCAGTTGCTAGAAAAATTATTTGTCTGAAAAGCAAAAAAACAAACCAAACCAAAATCCTAACTACAAAGTAAAAATAGCACCTTTAAACCCCGACTTTTAACAGCTAGAATTGTTGATTTTTTTGCAGTAATCAAAGGCTTGTAAGTGTCAGTTCCCCTGGAGAAGTAGTGACACTAGCTACAGTATAAGTCAAACATTCCAGCAGTGCCTTAGGGAGAGTTTTTCCAACATGCAGCATCTGTACAGATAAAGTGTGCTTTATACCACTACTGCCTGCAGGGAAACTAGGGCTGGTGTAAGCTTTAAAATTAGATTGACCTCGCTGTGTCACTCAGGGCTGTGAAAAATGTTGTGCCGTGGTGAAGTGGCCCCTAACCCCCAGTTTAAATGAAGCTAAATCAACAGGAGAATTTTCCTGTCAACCTGGCTACCACCTCTCAGAGAGATGGATTAACCACACTGATGGGAAAACCCCTTCTGGCAATGTAGACGTATCTGTGCTGCCGCAGTGGCGCTCCAGCACTTCAGCTGTGCCACTGTAGTGCTTGTAGTGTGGGTGTAACCTCAGCCAATGCCATTCTCTAAGAGAGTACAGCTGACATCTTTAATAGCAGGAACATGCAGAACATTTCCTTTTTGTCTCTCACATTTTAATTACAGAGGCAAACTGAAAACCAAGCTGCCCCATCTCTACAGGAGAATTCGTTTAAATTTTTTTAAAAAGCCATTTCTATGTTCAGACACAGCCAGGCAACTAGTCTAGAACAGGGCAGGCCTGGACTTCCTCTGTGCCTTGGGCAAGTCAGTCTGTGTCTCAGCTCCCCACCTGGACAATGGGGATATCAGCGGTGCCAGGCCTCACAGTGGTGTTAGACAGATAACTAAACACTGAAGTGCTTTGAGATGTACTGGTGAAAAGCGCTCTGTAAGAACTAGGGGTCATGAGAATACCTGATAATATTCTTATAGTAAAAAGTCAATGACCGTCTCAGATGCTGTTCATCTGGAGCCAGGGAAAAGTGTAAGGATTCCGCGAATACTATTTTTACTATTATTTATTACTCTACCATCCAGGAGCCCAGTTATAACCAAGCTCCCACAATGCCAGAACAAAAGGCTGGTCCCTGGCCCAGAGGAACATCCAAGTCCTGTTAATTGTATTAATTACCTTTTGTAACCACGGCAGAATGCCACCAAAGAGGGGAGCTATAAATATCACCTCAGATCCCAAGCTCGGTTTATAACACGCAGTAACCTCAAAATAAAACGTCCTTTGGTAAATGACATTGACATTAACACAGTAGCTTCTTTTTCGTTGAGCTAAAGACACAATGAAAATAAAATAGCTTCCAGAATGCTAAACATTCCTAATGAAATAGCTGGACTGGGTGGCTGTGGCCTTGCTCAAAGGCATTTGAGCACCTCCAGCAGGACGTCAGGCCGTATGACTGTGTTTGGAGCTAGTCATTTGGCTCACCCTGGGGATGAGGTCGGAGGGATCTCTGCAGGATCATCTCAGGTTACTGAAGGCTGAGGGGCTCTCTGAGGCATGAGAGCTAGAGGGAGAGACAAAGTGTGGAATGAGGGCCGGCCCAAGGATTTTTGGCACCCTAGGCAAACTATGATTTTGGCACCTCTCCCCCACATTTATAGGAGATAATGTGTTAATATATATTTTTAAATAGAGTAAAAAAATTCACTTCTGTCTAATTTCTTGCCCCTTAAAGCCTGGTGCCCGAGGCGACAGGTTGGGCTAGCCCTGTATGGGATCCAAGCAACCAAGAGAAAACTTGAGCAACAGACTGTGGGAAACCGGGAGTACAGTCCTGTCAGGCATTTGAGACCTGTGCTAAGCATCTGAAGCAACAATCTAAGCAAAGTCAAGAACTGGCCAGGTTTCACATAGGAGTCAGATCTTTCAGTACGACAGATTGGGGAAGGATGAGAGCAAAGTGACAAAGTTGTCTCAAAGTCTTTCTTAATCACAGGGGTCCCCTCTTGCCCCAACACACCTTCTGTGCTGGGGTAAGGGGGGTCAGGATAGGGAGAGGTACAGCCAGGTATGCCAACTGCGCACCAACCGAGGTTTCCATATACCTGGGGATTTCCCAGTATGTCAGTTTGCTGGCCCATTTGCAACACAGGAGCAGTGCAAAGGGGGAGGCGAGTGCTGGAGATCTGGTCCATTGTGTGAGGAAAGGAAAGAGTGTCATAGGGGCATGGCCCAGTCCCAGCACACAAAAGAAGGTCACTTAGAACATAGCTTTTGGGGGAAAGGGTGACACTGCCGTGACTCTCTGCCCAGGTGACTGCAAAGGGACTCAGACTTCAGCACACTGCTGGACAGAAGGTTTCACAAGTATCCACAATCCAAGGGTCTCATTACTTGGGTGGCATAAGTGGGGAGATTATGCCTACCTGTCCCTTATTAGCTCTGTCTGGCCTGCAGGCATACACACCCCTTCCCACAGACCATACTATATTGATCCTGTCTGGCCTGTGGGCATGATCCTTCCCAAAGACCCTGGTAAACTGTATCAGGCCTGCTGGTATACATCTGTTCTTCCATAGGTCCTTTCCCTTTGAGATGGTACCAGCACAATAGGCAGGTATTTATTCTGAAAAACCAAGTGAAAATCACACAGTCACAGAAATATATACTGCAGAATTCTGGTTTTTTGGGGTTTTTTTTTCCAATTTGTTTCCTATACCCTTTTCCTTGGATACTAAGCATGCTGGTTTGCCCAAATGCTAACTTTAGCTGTTTTCCCGTAAATGCGCTAACTTCATAATCTGCATATATGAGGTTGGCCAGCGAAGATCATTAGGCTTGTATCTAATAACAGCAATAAATGACAGCCCTATGGAATCATGGCAATAGATTCAGAAAAGAAAAGTTATTTCAGTGAATTAGTTTTATGATGTATTTTGGACCTTTGTTATACATAAGAAAAAGGCAACCAGCCCAATGGTTTTCTTTTGCATGTCACTGTTAAAGACGATATATATTTAGATCAATTAGATCCTTCTTTTTGTTCTGTTTGCTCATGACTGTGGCTTCTATATACTGCTGCAGTGCAACTAATAAATAATATAAATATTATCATAAAATAATAGTAAGAAAATCTAGAGCTGATTAAAATTTTGACTAGAAAATATACCAATTGAAAGTTTTTATCAAAAATGTTGTTTCCAATTACATTTTTCAATTAGAGGTTTCTAAAAGAAATGAAAACATTTGTTTTGTTTCCAGTTGCATTTTTCAATTCAGTTTTTGAGAAATCAAAATGAAAACTTTGATTCTAACAGAAAAATTGTGCTTCATTCAGAAGTTGACACCATATTTTTATAAATATTTCAAATGGAAATTTTGAATGAAAATTTTTCAACTGAAATTTTAGTTGGGGAAAAAATTAGTTTCCTAAGCAACTCCAGAAAAAAATGCAACAAAAAATGTGTTGTTAGGAGCAGCTGTAATACAACAGAAGGAATAAAATACTGGGATTTTATTCAATCATTATTTTTGTCTGTAGAGTCCTGCCTAACACCATGCTTTGCTGCCTCTGCCAGATGAAAGAGGATATTGAAATCCTATGCAAGACAATTAAGTTACATTGTGAACACTCATGTGCCACCAACTCCTCTCTGTGTGGTAGGTTTGCAGTTAATATATATAATTTTGAACTCAAATATTTTAAATCTGACCACTGCTCCACTAGCTGTGAAGGATTCTGTATAGGAAGGTCCTCTACTCCCAACAGTCAGCACTTCACAGGACCGAGTTCAC
This sequence comes from Pelusios castaneus, assembly GCA_007922175.1. Lineage (NCBI taxonomy): Eukaryota > Metazoa > Chordata > Testudines > Pelomedusidae > Pelusios > Pelusios castaneus. The sequence goes on along the minus strand of ML685863.1, from coordinate 8,409,717 downwards.
AGGAGTATACGCAGCACTGGTCAACACAGCTCACAAATGGAATGGCAGAATTCAAGGGAGTTCAGAGAATGGGGATGAGAATGATCAATGGCCTGTGAAAATTCTTGCATGAAGACTGAAAAGGAGACAGTAGAGAGGGGGTATGATAATAGTCTATAAAATAAAGACTGGTCTAGAGAAGGGAGAAAAGGAGCATCTGTTCTCTGTGTCATAATAAAACAAGAACAAGGGGGCATTCAATGAGATAAAAGGTGTCAGATACAAAATGGGGAAAGAGGAAATAATTTTTCACAGAAATCAAGGGTAGATTATGGAATGCACTGCCACAGGAAGTTCAGGAGGCCAAGAACGTAGCAAGGTTAAATAAGGATTGGCGATTTCTATGGATACAAGAACATTCAGAGTTAGTTACATTTGGGAAGGAATATTAAACCTCATGGTTCAGTGCTTAAGCAGATCTCTAACTATTAGCACTTGCCTACACATGAAGTTATTCAAGAATGACTAATCAAGAGCTACTCCTGATTAACTCCACATGTGGATGCTCTTCTCTGCCCATTCCAAGGGCTTCCATGGCAGCCTCAGGATTGGCTGATTTAGTGCCCTATCAGTGTGAGCCATTTCAACTCCCTGGGAGTCAGCTGAGTGCACATCCTCAAAACATACAGCAGCTGTTACCCAGACTTAAACTGACCCTCAACACAGAGAGAGAGAATGGCGAGAAGCCTGCAGAAATGGGGAGCTTTTTCTGCTAGAGAGTGAGTTTGAGGAAATGAAGGCTGAAAAGTTATTTGGAATTAAAAGTTTAGTTGATGTCAAATATCATGTTGGGGAAAACTGGCTTGTTTGGTTAATTATCTCAGGCTGGCTCCAATTAGCATGGTGTTTCCTTTAGCACAGGTATCTGCAAACCAATGCAATTGCTTGTGCTGAGTTGCATACCATGGCCTCAGTCATGCACCTGCTTTGTAAAATATAAGCCTCTTCATTACCAACAGATGCCATGAATTCTTGTATTCTTACTCAGGCTATTCACCCTCCTACCATTACCCCTGGCCAGAAATCACACTGGTTAGCAAAGAAATATCAGTTGTGTCATTGAGGCCTTTTCTCTGCGTATTGTATCAATTCTGCAGTGGCACCTACTCTAGTTTGAAATGTTCCAAACAAATAGAAAAGCCCTTCCACAGCCTAATTGGTCTCAGTTACATGACGACAGACTCTTGTTATCAGCGTACCCCCGTCTCGCACATGATGAAATGCAGCCAGTGCTGGATTTAGGCACAAGCCAAATAAGCCATGGCTTATGGCCTCCCATTATGAGAGGCCTCTAAATATGTTGGAGATAACTAAGAAGGTTTATCATAATTGAAATTGATAATGCAAATAAGGTTTTTTGCAAGATGTATGTTTTATTTAGCTGTTTTTCATTGCATCTTTGCCCATGTATATATGCAAATATAACAGTTTATCATTTATTTTTATTACCCTTTCTGTTATATTGTAATACGCTTTTTTTCCCTCTTTATTTTTTATGGTATGGGGTCTCTGAATCTTGACATGGCTTAGGGCCTCAGCATGTCTGAATCCAGCCCTGAATGCAGCACAAGGCCCACTGTATGCACCACTTGGATTCGATGTACTGCATGGACAGTGTTTCCTAGTAGCTAGAGCACTGGACTGGAAATTGAGAGACCTGGGTCATATCCCCAGCTTTGCCACTGACCTGACGGATGACCTTGGGCAACTCACGTCCCTGCTCTGTGCCTCAGTTTCTCTACCTGTAAAATGGGAATAACTATGTTTACCTTTGTAAAACACATTGAGATCTGCTGATGAAAAGTGCAACAAAGAGCAAGGCATTATTCATAAGATCTATTTTGAGAGTTTATATGGTGCATAATCCTTGATGACCCTCTGCCTGGGGTGAATTTCGCCCTACCTGTAGATCTTATTGATAATCCCTAGCTATGGTTCTGTGGGGAACACTAATTTAAGAATGTCTTATCTCTCAAGTGCTTATCTTCACTCTACAAGCCAGCATTGTCTTCACATAGGCCTTCAATCTGAGGAGCTGCAAGATGAGTCAGGGCCCCTGGATCCAGCACAAGTGAGATGTGTACAAGAGCAGCCCTAAATGATGCCTGTGGCACTATGGTCTCGTCTCCCTGCCTCCAAAATGCCCACTCCTTCCATTTCTACTGGGAGTGGGGGAAACAGAAGCATTTCTGCTAGCTAAATACCAGCAGACTGCCTGCACTGGGGAGTTCTCAGCTGGCCTTGTCTGGCGGCTACTGTAAGGCTGCTCTGCACTCAGTAATCTAACCCATAGTTTTCCGGATGGATCTTTTATTAGTAGTGACGGCTCAAGTTAGGGTAATAAAGTGGTGACCAGTATTTCATCCTCATTCAGATGTTCTGCTTTCCATGCGTCATCTGGTTTTACAAGATTTGGGTTCTTTGGTTGGTTTTAAATGTGGTTTAATTTAATTCATCTGTTTTTGAGTTTGGCAAGAGTGGGAAAAAAAATACTTACACTTACCTAAGGATAATGAGATTTAGCTACAGAAGAGAAATAAGCTGAGATTGAGATGTCTTAGACTGTGGAAAACTCTCTCAAGAAAAACTTGATCACCTGGGACATTTAAAAGTAATATGGTCAGAACTCTATATACCTCCTCTGGCTCCAAAAGACAGACTGATTGATCTAACAGGCCTTTTCCCCTCTCTAACTTCTCTACTATACATTCAAATTGGCTTTCTCGTTAGCATACATTTCCACTGGGTTGTTACACTATATCTCTTTGATGTGTCCTATTACAGCAGTCTCTTCTTGACAGAGAGAGAGATATCAATTTGCTTTCTTGTTTTTTGAACAGTTCATGAAGGAACTTTAGAAAAGATGCAAGAGGAATTAATGAAAGTATTACAGTCCAGGAAACTGAACACCAGTGTTGTGTTAAACCTTAAGCCAGAGAAACCTTTGCTCACCAAGAGTGAAAATGAAATCACAATGCTTGCAATTAGCCAGTATCAACGTAATACAGATGTGAATTTCAGTAAGTCAGGAGATCTTTCTGAAGTAAATTACCTTTTCCTTAAACACCTTGCCAGGAAGGGTGAAATAAACAATGTAGGACTGACAATCTTGCCATTTTTTAAACTCTTTAATTTTAATTTACACAAAGGAAAAGTTACCCCAGGCCTTTTAAAACTTCCTGCAGATCAATCAAACATGCTGGCATTAGCCAACCTTCAGCACATGGACTGGGCCAATGAAAGTGAACTGAAGAAACTCTATATTTTGGCAAACTTGCTAGCAGTAGAGCTCCAAGAAAAAATATACAACGCTGAAAAAAGTAGTGGTACAAGCAAGATCAAACCTGCATTGAAGTCATTTCTGACAACTCCTACCATGCACAAAAGCCAGGCACATGGAACTGAGTGGCAATCTCCAGCAGTGCTCAGGCATCTGAAAGAGCATTTGAAAACCAGTGGGATTTGTCAGGACCTTGCAGAGCAATGTGACAAGATTTTATCCAGAAATAAACATGGCAGGAAGAAAATTCCAGAGAGAACAAAGGAATGTGTGGATTATATGATGAAATGTACTAGGGAAGAAAAGAAGGGAAAATCATCAAAAAAGGTGAAAAGAGAGACCCTGCAAGCTAAAGAACAGAGAAGCAAAGGAACGCTTCGCTGTTTTAGCCGAAAAAGAAGAGAAACTAAGAAGGCAGTTAAGAGTCAGATGCAAAAGCAAAGTGACTCAGATTTGCACCTTGTGGCACAAAAGAGGAAGAAAGTAAGTAGGAGTTTAAATCCCTCTAGTGCACTTTCTGTCTTCAAACATCCCAAAATATCCATGCCCTCCTCCCGAAGACGTTCCCTTCCATACTTGTCTACACAGGCCTCTCCCATGGCTGTCTCATTTAAAGTTGAAAACAATTCTGATGACTTAACAGGTAAAATCGTTATTTTCTTGGAACACGCCAATAAAACTGATAGGAAGAAAGATCTGGATGCTCTAAAGGCAAAGTATGTGCCCACTGGACAACCTAAAAATATTCTTATTTTTCAAAAACATGGCCAGAAAGGGAGCCCACAGTTCAGTAGAAATAATCTTTTCCAGAAAGCATTTCATCGAGCGAATTCAGATGTAAGTCACATGCTGGTGGAAAGAAAACAAAAGCACAGGATCAATAGTAAAGATGATGTAATCAATAGTTTATCGCACAGAAAGAGTGTTGCTTTGACTGATGCTGTGTTGGAGAACCCATCAGAAAACAAAGACTCTCTGTTGGATGGTATCTTACCAAGCATACGCCAAACCAATGAAACGCACTGGAAGCATCAAAAAGAGACTTCTGGTTTTCTATATGCACTTAGTGGCTCATCATCCCCAGATAATTACTCAGTTCAAGGAGACCTGTTTGAAGCTGAACTGAATAATCGATTGCGCTCACTCATCCCAAACCAGGCTGTGAGAAATCTCATTTCCCATGTGATCCGAACCCTGAAAATGGACTGCACTGAGCCGAGGGTGCAGCTGGCCTGTGCAAAGCTCATTTCCAAGACAGGCCTGCTCATGAAACTGTTTAGCGAGAGAGAAGATATCAAAGAAACCTCCTCTTTGTGGAAAATGTACCTTTGGGAAAACAGGAACGCTCCCAATGAAAGCACTCACCAAAGGAAAGCAGGCGTGAAAGATTCAGAAGAGGTAAGTGCACATGATACATTGGAAACAAGCAACAGAAAACTCAGAGTAACTATTATTCCCACTCGGTTTGAATGTATTTCTGTGTCATGCTTATCCCAGGAGCCACCCCAATACAGCTATGGCAACAAGCTACTGTTGGCGATATCCGTGACGGTTGTCATCATGATTATTATTGCAGTGATTTGTCTCATTGAGGTAAGCCCAAAATGTCCATTTGATGCAAGGTCATTGTTTCAGTCCTCCTAGCTATAATGCACAGGAGCAGGGGTTAAAGTGAGGGGGAACGCAGTTCCAGGACCCACAAATTTGAGGGGCCAGAGTTTTGGGGCCCCTAAAAATATAAAAATCTGGAAGAACGCATGTTCCACCCTGCCCTGGCTGCTGGCAGGTCTGATGCCCCACCGTTGTTAATCACAATATTTATTGTGTTACGCAGTGTTTGCTAGTTTGTGACAATAATTGCTATAGACATAAACGCCATATAAAATTATAAATATTTTTATGGAGCGATAACCGATGCATGTGGTACTGAGAAGTGGTTGCAAATGCCTACCTGGGCGGGGGCCCACCCATGCATGAAGGGAGCCCAGACAATACGGGAAGGGGGCCCAGAGATAAGGAGGGTTCCGGGGCCTGTCAAATTATACTTTAACCACTGCACAGGAGTAGGGTAGTATCCAACAGTGGCTGAGCCCTCTGTGCTCTACGTTTCAGAAACTGCTAGAAACCAGTCAGAGCCGCCATATGTCAGTAGCTATGCCTGGCCAATTTGTGTCTGCCTGTGTGGCAGGCAAGCAGTGTGGCTGCAGCCCTGAGATGAACCCAACCTACCTTAGCTCTAGCTAGGATGTACTGGGGGTCTCGGGTGGGCAGGACAAGCCAGTGCTGCCATGGCTTCACTGCTTTTGCCACTCACGCTAGCTTTCATCCTGCCAGATCAGTTCCAGCTCAGACATATCTGCACATACTGCAAATACACCTATCTGCTGCAGTATAGACATGTTTTGTGTCACTAGCAAATGGTGTTCTTTGGGATCAGCAATGCATGTGTGGTTTGTCATATTATTTTCGGTGCACGAAGAGCATAATGATAGCCTAATCCTACTTTGGGAAGAAATGTAATAGCACCATCCACTTCTTCTGCCTGCCACCCAGAAGGGTCTTGGTTTGGGAATGCTAAAGGGGCAGCTGAAAGGGCACCGTGGTAATGGCTGCAAATGGGGGCTCAACCCTGAAGTTCTTACTGAGGCAGAGCTCCAACTCACTTATCATTCATTATCTCACACTTGCCCCTCCATGTGCGGTGTCTACCCATCACTTCTCATCTGATACCTTGATTGATGTTCTTTGGAGCAGAGACTGTATTGTCAGCAGACATCTGGCTAGCATTCAGCACAACAGAACCTGCAAGCACTACCACAATACAAATAAGAATAAGAATAATATTGAGACTGATAGTTATGTTCAAGAAAATGACAGGAATACCTGTCCATTGAAGTCAGTGGCAGTTTTGCCTGAGAGTAGAGTGCAGGTTGGATCAGGGCTGCTCTCTAGCCGTGTCCTGATGTCGTTGTTTACAGTTATATCAGTAAGTGTTAGAACCAAACCCAGCATGTGTCAGTCTCCCTTTCCTGGTGATTAGAGTACTAGTCCAGAGTAACAGCAGTTCTAATTCTGTTCTCATTTCAAATCTTGTCTATTTCCCTCAATCCAAAAGCTTTTCAGACAGATGTTTCATAGAAACCAATAGGTTTCAGCTTTGATGAAAGGATATTTTGCCAAAGTCACCAGCTCTATATTTAGTGGCTCCTCCTGGTTTTCTTCCTCCTCTACAGGCTGAATTCCTGATTAGACTCTATTTCCCATGATGCACTCCCTCTTGGAATGGAAAAGTAGTGCATCATGTGAGTTGCTGGCTGTGGTGCATCATGGGACATGTAGTCCAGCTAGGGAGACCAACCCATAGAGAAGAAAGTGAGGCAACTTAACTAAAACTATCATAAGGCACCGTGGCAGCGTTTTCAAATAAGAATATTTCAGTTTTTGGAGTTTCAATGAAAAAAATCAGTTTTCTGCTGAACACACTTTTTATGAAACATTTTGTTTAGTCCAGAAAATATTTCCAGTGAAAAACAGTTTAGACAGAAAAATTTTGTCTAGCTCTATTAACCAGTCTCTTGGCATCTTTTTTGTGCAGGGTAGAGAATATGCCTAGCAGCTGTTGTTTACAAGTCCTTTTTTTTTTTTTTTTTTTTTGTTCTTAAGCAGATTTGTTCCCAAAGATCTGCAGCCTCTTCTCAATCAACACATGATAACAAACCACAGCCAATATGGTAATTGTTCCCTTTTCCTCTGCAAGTGTTGTACAACACAGACAGCTGCTTTCTCTCTTTCGACAATGCCTAATCTTTGAATGTTCTGAACCTTTCAAATATTGTATCTTTGAGAATCACAAGGCAGCCACTTTGATATTTTTTTTTAAATCCTTCACTTTTAGTGAACACAGAGAAGACACTCCAAAGAGTGAGCGATCTCAACTGAGGACTAATAGCTTAGCCCTCTGCAAACTTCTCTTCAGCAGCTGGCAAGTTGCTCTTCTCCACAGTAATCGATTAATTAATCACATGTGACTGCGACACCATTTGCTGTATCAATTTATCACCTCTATCCCTTCCCAGGCCCAACTAGCCACTAGTAATGAAGCAGTTTGCCCTGGGCTCCAATGTAGCTCACATGCACCCTGTGATTAATTAGCTGTGGGTGCTATATTTATTTACCATGCCTAGTGGGGAAAAAAATCACTCCCCTTGCCCACTATGCTCCCTCACCTTTGTCTCTCTGTGGACGCATCCCTGCCCAGCACAACCCCAAATCTTTTTGTTAAAGTTATTGGTGGCCATAACATGCCATTTGCCACTCACACCGCTGTTCACACTACTTCGCCTCGATGGGCTGTGCCTCTTTTAACGGCTAGCCCTGCTGGACTAGGGCAGTCTCTTACACTGTGTGTGCATGGCGCCTAGGGCAATGGGGCAGTGATGGCAGCTGAGACATGCACTGCCGTAATACTCACAGTTACTAACAACAACAAGGTGCTACACGTTGCCACGGAAACAGGCATTCTGGCTCAGATCCAAAGCTGACGGGAGCCCCCCATTGGTAGGTTATTGCACAATGGCCACACTTGTACGTGCAAAGGCCTCCTTGCACAAGCTAGGCCTTGCTTCTCTGCTGCATTACCCCAGTGTAACACCACTGACACCAGCCCCACCTACACAGAATGGGGGGGGGGAAGCATTGTCCTGTTGGGGCTGTTCTCCTCCAACATTATGGGTGGCCTGTGCAGAATACAGGATGTCTCATGCTCCCTTGCTCCCCTGCCTGGGCACATGGGGTGGGTCACATTTGTGCCCTGTATTTGTACTGTGCTTCAGCTGTTTGTCTTCTTTTAGATTCAGGATGACGCATCCCCTTTATTTCCGATCCATTAAATCCAAAAGCCTCGCAATAGTCTGAGCGCCAGTTGGCTAGCTTCCAACCAGTGCTCACTGGGTGGTTTCCACTGCAGCAGGGCAGGGCAAGGCTTGAGGAGCTAGATATAGAAGGAATCACTAACTTGCTTTACTTTATTTATGTATTTGTTTTTAAAAGGTCCTTTAAGAAACTCTCACGAGAAAGAAAGAGCAAAACCTCGTCTGAAGTTGTTCATCAGGTAAGCCCAGAAGGAATCTTAAAATTGCCCAAATAACTACTTACCGACTGTCCCAGTAGTTGGTGCAGTAGCCAGTTTAAATGTCTCTGCTGTGTCTTCCAGGTCCCTAGAGTGTCAGAGTCGTCAGATATGGAGAAGCCACTTTGGCTTAGAGACATGTATCTCCCTCTTGATTCTATACGTAAAAAATCCATGGCCCAGAAGCTATATGACAAAGAGTCCTCAGATGAGGAAGAAATTTTCAACAGGGCTGATTTGAAGTAAGTGGCTGATTAGCAATGCCTAGAATTATCACTGTGTTTCCCCTTAAGTTCCTGTGTTGGGGCCTCATCATCTCTATCACACAGGGACTAGAAAACTGGGATTTTCCCTTTCTTCACTTGCCATCAGCATCTCCCTGATGATGTCCCGTAGTGCACTGGGAGGGTGCCCATCTCGAAACAGCTCCACAGGGCAAGAGCAGTTGCACAGATGGACAGTTGCAGAAGTGCCTTTGGCTACCTTCAAAGCCATATTGCCAGTTGCCCTTGCCCACATGTGATCCACTGCCCCCATGGGCTTGTAGGGACAATACAACAGTGGGCAGCTGCTTCCTCAGGCCTGCCCTTCACGCTCTTCCCCAGCCCCATGTGATGGAAACGGGTCCTTGAGATCAGAGGGAAGGGAACACCATCATGCTGCGCCTTCCCTCTGCTCAGCTGAGTGGGGGCAGAATGCAGGGGCTCGTTAGTCCATTTTTGTGGATAATCCATTTTCATTTCTTCTAAAGTCTGGCATTACACCTGGCTCCTTGCCATGTTACTCAGCTTCCATCTCCACTGCTCAGGAACCAGATCATGGTTTTCTCTAAGAATGAGAACAAACCACTGAGCTGAGAGATGTATATGTGCACTCATTCAGTGATGCCTCCTTTCGGCTGGCTAGGCTGGAGGACTGTGAGATCTCCTACTCAGTGGTGTACATCACCTGAGCTGTATCTGCTCCTCAGTCAATGAGACTAAGGCCCCAGCCCTCAAAGATATTTAGGCACTTACCTCCCATGAGAGTTGGGCACCTAAATGCCTTGAGGATCTGGCCCTTAGCTCATAGCTTTGCTGAATCAAGGCCTTTGTGGCCAAAGTTCACTGGACTTTGGATCAGGCCCTTACAAAACTTTCATCCTGGGCATCCAGTAGAGAGCACTCATAAAGCGGAACTCGCAGCTCCAGGTGCCGTGTTGTATTTTACATCAGTATCATTGTAAAATACATGTACAGATGAAGTGGCAACACTTGAGGAGAGGATTTGAACAGGTCCTAGTCTCCTGTATAGAAGAAAGAAAATATTGCTATACATTCAATCCAGCTTTTCCTATAGCTAGGAGTGTTTTTTAATCTTTCCATGTTTGTCTTTTTCTATTTAGAAAACAATATGAGTGGTCATCCAGCAAAGAAAGCTACTAACTTGTATTTTTGTGAATGTTACTGTATATCAAGAGTACTGTATAAAGTTATAACATTGCTCTATATTAAATAGATAAAAGGGGAAGCCATCCCAGCCGTCATCTTCAGAATTATTAAAATGAATACTTTTTCAGAGAGCAAACTGTGGGCTTAGTGCAAACTTGTAGAAGAACTCTACATATATATGCCAAAATATAATCAGGGTAAGATACCCTCCCAATGCCCCCTCCAGGGGCTCCTTCCACCGCTCTATTCCTCCTCACCAGCTCCCTGGGTGACACCCTCTATTTCAGGAACTCCTTGCAATCCCACTCCATCCCCTTCTTCATGGCATGAGCTCTGGATGATTCTGCCATTCTGCCTTCCCACATGCAAGGGGTCCTATGGGTATGTGTACACTGCCAAGAAAAACCTGAGCCTGGCTCATGCCAGCCAACTCTGGTTACGGGGCTGTTTCATTGCAGTGTAGATGTCAGAATCTCAGGCTGGAGTCTAGGCTCCAGGACCCTGGAGGTGGGCCTGAGTTTAGCCCCATGAGTCCAAGTCAGCTGACATGGGCCAGCCACAGATTTTTCTTTCCTGTGTAGACATACCTTATGTGTCTTCTCCCTCCATGCCAGGGCTCTGTGCACTGCCCCATTTCCCCTAAGCCATTGGCTCTGTGTGTCCCCCTACCAGGGTCACCCCTTCTCTTCTCCTGTGCCAGGGACTCTGCTTGTTCCCCCATTCTCTCTTCACCATACCAAAGTCCCCACTTTTTCTCCCCCGTGCCAGGTACTCTCTGTATCCCCCTTCCTTACCATGTCCCTCTAGTCCCGCTTTTCCCTTGGCCTCACCCGTATTATTTCTTTTCTTCCTACCTGAGAGAGAAGTTATTTAAGGTGTCACCTCTTTTAACTGTACTGGGACAGTGGGCAGAGCTGAGATAGAGGGGCTTGTTGGAAGGTGTAAATGGCTGCCATCAACAAGTTCTTCGATGAGTAGACAATTACAGACCTGGCTAAAGGCAATGGGTCTACTAATTGGCGCCAGGTATCCCCCATTTTCCCCTGCTGTTTCCTAATGATGACCAAAACAACAGGGTTCAGCTTCAGCCATTGATGCCCAGCATGTTCCCTAAAATCTTGGAGTTGAGTGGATGCTGTATTCAGAAGTGACTGTCTTATATCCACAAAGAAAAAGACCACCACGCTGAGCACAACACCTTCTTCCCTCAGCCAGCTGAAGAGAGAGAACAGCTCCATTAATCCATAACTAAAAGGTCTGGGCTCCTGTACAGCTGCCACAAGAAGGGTAAAGAAGTGAGGTCTGGACAAGTTGTGATTGTTGGGGGCCTGGAGAAAATAGATGTTTTGAGGAAAATCTTACAGAAACCAATTTAGAAAATAAGATTGTATTGAATGTCCCGAGACTTGCTGTTGCTCTCTACTGCTATGCATAGGAGCATCAGAGCACCTCACAACACAAGCATTAATGGATTCCTCGGTGGGGAAGACAACAGAGTCTTGTGGCAACAAGTCTGTTGTCTTTCTACAATAGACTAACACGGCTACCCCTTTGGAATTTGACTCGGTGGGGAAGGTAACACTGCCATCCTGCAGAGGGGGAGCTAAGGACTGGAGACCTGATTTCCCCAAGATCACGCAGGTAGAACTGGGCCCAGATCTCCTATGTCCATCGCCCCAAGGCAACTTTTTCCTCCATGGAGCCCCTGCTCTTAGGTGGGGGGAGGGGATTAGCTAACAAATGTTATAGACCCAATCCTGATTGTTTTGGAAAAGCCATGGAGAAATTCAGCCTCTAGGAAGGGGACAGAAGAACTGCACAGGGCCAGGCTCCGCCCTGGCATACAGGGAAAGGAGAACAGTGTGCTTGCAGCTGGGAAACACAGGTTATGCCGCCATAGCTCTAGTCCCTCTCAAGGGAACATGATGGAGGCAGGAAAATACCTTTGGCCCCTCACCTCTGTACCAGGCCACTAACCTGAGCACATGCTGTGAAAGGCAAGCAGAGCTCCCATTCCAGCACTCGATCCCCCACAGTCAGTGTCCCTCTGGAGGACTCTGCCGCTGCACTGCCCCTTCTCTCCCCTTCATCCACACAGGAGCTAACTGGCTATGAGAGAGTGAGGACTTGATTCACTCCTAGCACAGAGTTTGCAAATTCTGCCTCCATGTGACAATTGAGAAGCAAACTCCCTGGGACAAGAAGGCAGTTTGCAGGGGCCTAGCCTTGCAAGAGGAGCTTTTAAGTCGGAACCCAGCAGATATAGAATCATAGAAACTGGAAGAGACCATAAGAAGTCATCGAATCCAGTCTCCTGCACTCGTGGCAGGACCAAGTACCCTCTTAAACCACCCCTGTCAGGTGCTTGTCTAACCTGCTCTTAAAAACTTCCAATGATGGAGATTCCACAACCTGCCTAGGCAACTTCTTCCAGTTGTTAATCATCCTGACAGTTAGGAATTTTTTCCTAATGTCCAACGTAAACCTGCCTTGCCATAATTTAAGCCCATTGTTTCTTGTCCTATCACCATCAGTTAAGGAGAACAATTTTTCTCCCTTCTCCTTGTGACAACATTTTAGGTACTTGAAAACTGTTATCGTGTCCCCTCTCAGTCTCCTCTTTTCCAAACTAAACCCAGGTCTTTCAATCTTCCCTCAAAAAACAAGTGTTCCAGACCTTTAATCATTCGTGTTGCTCTTTTCTGGACTTTCTCCAATTTGTCCACCTCTTTCCTGAAATGAGGTGCCCAGAACTGGACACAATACTCCAGTTGAGGCCTAATCAGGGCAGAGTAGAGCAGAAGAATTACTTCTCGTGTCTTAATTACAATACTCCTGTTAATACATCCCAGAAGGGTGTTTGCTTTTTTGCAACGCTGTTACACTGTTGACTCGTATTTAGCTTGTGGTCCACTATGACACGCAGATCCCTTTTTGTGGTACTCCTTCCGAAGCAGGCATTGCCCATTTTGTGTGTATGCAATGGATTGTTCTTTCCTAAGTGGAGTACTTTGCACTTGTCTTTATTGAATTTCATCCTATTAACCTCAGACCATTTCACCAGTTTGTCCAAATCATTTTGAATTGTGATCCTGTGTCCTCCAAAGCACTTGCAACCCCTCCCAGCTTGGTATCATCCACAAACTTTATAAGAGTGCTCTCTAGGTCATCATCTAAATCATCAGTGAAAATATTGGACAGAACCAGACCCAGAACCGATCCTTGCAGCAGGGCCGTCCCAGGTGGGGAGTGGGGCCAAGGGCCAATTGGCCAAAGCAGTGTCCCTGACCCCATGCTGGAGGGGAGCGTGGTGGGCCAACTGGCCCGCTCCACCCCACAAGGAGCCGGCCCCGACCCCGGAGGCTGAGGCCGCCTGTTGGGGGGGGCAGGAAGCCGGCTCCAGCCCCAGGCCAGGAGGCAGAGGCCACCTGTGGGGAGGGTGGGGGGGAAGCAGAGCCGGCTCCAGTCCCGGCCCCGGAGGCCACCTGCAGGAGGGAGCCGGCAGCACCAGCCCCGCGCCAGGAGGTTGAGGCCGCCTGTGGGGGGGAGCCGACCGTGTGGGGCTGGCCGGCCCAGAGGCCAGGCCCCACGTGCTCTGCCCCTGGGCCTGCCTACTCTGCCCTGGGTATGGGGAGGGCCGGCCCGCCTCACCCTGCTGCCTTCGGCTCACTGGGGCAGTCGTGGAAGGAGGGGTTGTGGTGCATGTGGGCCCCACACTGTCCCGCGATTGCCCCATCCCCTCCCTCCCCGCCAGGGATGGCCCTGCCTTGCAGTACCCCGCTCATTATGCCCTTCCAGCGTGACTGTGAACTATTAATGGCTACTCTCTGGGAGTGGTTATCCAACCAGTTTTGCACCCATATGCTAACTCATCACATCCTGGTTACATCTGCTGTTTGGCCAGGCTCATGCCCTTTGGGCACTCTGATGACTGGTGCCCAGGCCTGCCCATGAAGCAGGATTTACAGACACCACATGTCTCTGCCTGGAGATACTCCAAGCAGATGTTCTGGGGTGCACCATGAGAAGTCAGAAAATCCAAGGCTAAATGGAGTCCCTCCCAACCTTGTAACATTCAAGGCTAATGAAGTAAGCATCAGGGGGATGGGGGTGGTTAAACAAGCAACTGGGTGCAAGAGGGCCTGGCTGGTTTCCACTTTCCATTGTTGATACAAGCAACGGATGAATGACCAATAGGTGCCATCTGCATCTCACAAAGTCAGGTGGTGACACTTTTGGGGATGAACCGAGGTGTCCAGGGTGAATCACCACCTCTTGCTCACAGCAGGAGGGAACCTCGTCTGTAAGCTGCAGGGGGGACCCTCCAAATACGCTGATAGCAACACAAGCACTAAGTCCCACTCTCTCCTAGTGCTGGTTAGCAATGTACATATCCCCCTTATCTACTGCTAGATATCTGCACTGTACCCCTCTCCACTGGCTCTGTGCACCCCAGCTCACTGGTTTCAACACTTTCCTTAGCATAAGGCACTCAGATGTGTCTACAGAAAAACCAAACTGACAGAGTCTGGGGTTCAGGGTGAAATAAAAGCAAGTGTAAGGGGGTAGAAACATTTTTCTTTCACCTGTAACTGTAACATGCCATCTATAGCCTATACTTAAGTTATTTTCCTGTCTAATAACCTCCCTCTCACCCAACAGCCAGTCCCAGTTCAGCCTAGAATAGAATGCTGGGATACACTTTTCATGAGATCCTGCCATTGACATTTTCTTCTCAGTAATGGATAACTCTGTGCTATTTCTTCAACTCTCTCACAGTTACAGATCACTGTCTCTTACCCACTAGGGCAGTGGTTCTTAACCTTTTCAGTAACACCGTACACTTCAATGAGACAAACAATTCCATGGCACACCCATTTTTTTCAGCTGAATTGATTGCTCATAAACATCACATTTACTTACATTTACTATGGTTACAATCTTACCAGAGAGGTTTGCAACATAGTGCATACCACAAGCTAAAAGAGGATCAAATCCATTAAGGCAGGGTTCGGCAATCCCCAGTACGGGTGCCAAACTTGGCACATGGGCCAATCCTGAGCGCCCAATCCAAAGATTGCTGACCCCTGCATTAATGTTTCAAATCCACATCATCTCAATTTTGCCCTTTGGCTACCTGCATTTAGAATGACAACAGAGTCTTGTGGCACTTTTAAAAGACTAACAAAAGTGCCACAAGACTCTGTTGTCTTTCTACAATAGACTAACATGGCTACCCCTTTGGAATTTGCATTTAGAATGTTCACATTTTAGAATCGAAAGACCGATATCTCGCTTTTAATGTGATGATTAATTTTCACAAGTTTTATACGTTGTAATTTTAGTTGGATAGAATATTGTTTAAGATGAAATAATGTTTTTTACATCGATTTTCATTACTTCTGTACAAAATTTCACAGCACCCTTGGAAAGTTCTCAGGGCACACCAGTGTGCCATGGCACACTAGTTGAAAATCACTGCACTGGGGGTCCCCGTTTCAGAGACTTTTCTTGGGGTTCTTTTGTCTCTGTAAATCCTCAGTCCTATACCTGGTCCAGACAGCAAACATGATTGACTCCATGAGATGGCATCTTCTCTTTGGTGACATATCTTACGTAAGCAGTTTTGAAACAATCATCTCCTATATTGAACATATTTCCTAAATGGTTTCCCATAAAGACATCTCACAATAACAATGACAATCAGCTAGTTCTTTGTGGCAGAGCCACCAAGACCCTCTTAGGTGAAATACTGAGCAGATGGTCAGACACAGGACCATACCTGCCCAGGCACGTCTCTGTCACACACCCCAGCAGCCCCAGGGACAAGGAGTGACACTGGGACCACCAATTAGCTGAAGCACCCCCACAAAGGGGAATGCTAAATGGCAATGTACTAAATAATAATTTAGCTAGAAAAGCCCCATTTGATCACCACGCCATTGTTAGTGCCCATGATTGGGTTCCAAATTTGAGACACCATCTGATTTTTCAAACTAATTTAACATTTTGTGTAGCCCTTTCTATATGCAAAGCCCAGTACCTATGTTAATTAGCTAAAACAAAGAGAGTCCGGTGGCACCTTAAAGACTAACAAATTTCTTCAGGCATAAGCTTTCGTGGGCACCAACCCACTTCGTCAGATACAACTAATTAATCAGCTACTAATACATAATAATGATACCTAGGTCTTATTCATCTCTTTTCATGCATTGATCTCAAAAGTGGTATCACTATTCCCATTTCACAGGTTGGGAAATTGATTCACAGAGAGGCAAAGTGACTTACGAATGGTCACCGAGCAGATCAGTGGCAGAACCCAGGTGTCCCAAGTCCCAGATCAGTGCTGTACGCACTAGGTCACAGCTCATCATCAAATGCTCATGAGATTGATGATTATGCATTAATAGGGCCTGATCACTATCAATAGGGGCTTTAGGGACAGAAGGCCCTGGCCTAAAGAGGGGTGTGGGGCTTCAGCCCCTACGGCCCCTGCATTGATCCAGACCCACTGTCCCACTCAGCCTGGCACAGCACCAGCCAGACCTGAGGGGTGCTGGTAGGGGTCCTGCTAGCACTAGGGGGTGCAGGGTCCTGGGGCCAGAGGCCATGCTTCATGGCACTCCTGCCCCTGGGCTGGGTGGTCTGCCCCCAGAGGCGGGGCCAGCCAGTGTCTGTCTGCTGCGCTCCAGGGGCAGGGCTGCCCTGCATGCCAGCTGGCCCCACTCCCAGGGGCAGAGCAGCTTGTACAGGGGTGGGGCAAGAGCACCACACAGCATGGCCTTTTGCCCTGGGGCCTTACACACCCCAGCACTGCCATGCTCCCAACTTGCAATGTGCTGGGCCAGGGTTCCGGGGGGGAGAGGTCCATGCCAGGGGCAGCCTGGCACTCTGGGCCCTCTTAATCTGACCCTGTGCATTAACACCATTTCACACATGGAGAAAGAGAGAAAGGAGATGTGACTGTCACAAGGGTGCATGGCAGAGAGAGGACTAGATTTCAGCAGCTCCTGTCTCCCAGTCCTGCAACTGCACTGATGGCATGGGCTGAGGCTCCACAGCTCCCACCTAGAGCTGCTGCAGGCTGGAGCACCTAGAAACTCTTAAAACACTGATCAGACCAGGGCTGTTCAAGTGTTCGGGAACCGTTGGGATGCTGCCCAGGAGCATCACTCTGATGTCCTTCAAAAGAGAGAATTCACACGGCTCCAGCTTCACATCACACTTCTGACGGACCTTCCAGCCAATTCTAGCAACACCTTTGAGCCTATGGATACAGGTGCAGGCAGGGCCCTGCTAATTATCTATAGACAAACGCACACGACAGACAGGTAGCTTGAGAGAGAGATGTATACCCAATTGCTAGACACAGATGAGCGGCAGACCCCTCCTATGGAGATATCTATAGATAGAGACACACAAACAGACAAGACAGACACATTGTGTGTGTTAGTGTGTCTGTATTAGGCAGAGATCGGACAAATGCACGGAGAGACACAAACACGACCCATACAGTAACAGGACACACACACTAACACAGGACACACATTGACAATAACAGAGAGAGACATAGAACAGACACACTAAAAACACACACACACACACAGGCCAGACACTGACAATAACACACACAGAGAGACAGGCCAGAGATGCTGACAATAACACACAGAGCGACAAACACAGGACAGACATTGGCAATAACACAGAGAGAGACAGGAC
>ML685863.1:8321489-8392111 GCA_007922175.1 Pelusios castaneus | reverse complement strand
ACAAACACAGGACAGACATTGGCAATAACACAGAGAGAGACAGGACAGACACACACACAGGACAGACGCACACCCCGATCCCTCCAGCCCCAGGCTATCCCTGCGGATTCCCCCAGCCCCCTCTCCCCAACTCGCTATAGGAGCGGAGGGGGCGGAGCAAGGCCCGGGTCGCCGCCAAGGCGCTGTCTCGCTCCCTGCGCCCCCTCCCCCGGCAGCCCCGAGCTGAGCGCTCCGCCGTCGGCTGGCCCCGCCCCTCTGCCGACTCGAGTCACGTGGGAGGACGGGCGCGCTCTCGGTAGCGCCTGCACTTCCGGGTTCCCAGCTGGAGCAGGAGCAGGAGCAGGTAAATGCGCGCGCCCCTTGCCTCCTGCAGCCGCCCTCTCCCTGCCCACCCCTCCTCCTTTCGGACCGCTGCCCCACTGCCCTTCTTCCTGTCGCCCTGCCTGCCCAGCAGCCCCATAGATCCGCTCTTCAGCCCCCTGACCCATAGACATCTGCTGCTCCCCACGCCTGGGGCCCCCCTTCCAGCTCCGTCCCGTGACCCATAGACCCCCTCAGTCCCCCACCCTCTGCCCAACAGTCTCTCCAGCCCCATGACCCATAGACCCCTGCTGCCCATCACAGGACCCCTAAGTCACCCTTCCTGCCTCTCTTCCACCTTCCTCTCCTCCAGTGCCCTCCACCGACCTCTTTGGCCCCTTCTTCCTCTCTCAGCCCCTCCCCTGGCCCTATCTTCCCCCTCTCAGTCTTCTGGCCTTGCAGGCCCATAGACCCCCTCAGCCCCTTTGCATTCCCTCTCTTCTCCCTCAGTCCTCTGCCCATCCACCAGGGTCCCCCATTCAGTCCATAGCCCTGGTGCCCTCTCACCTGCCTGCACTAGTCGCTGTTGTAAATGGCTCAGGAAGTGGTCCAGGGCCTGGGTGAAGACAAGAGCCAATTGCCCATAATGGGGCAGGTTCCCCTGGCAGCAGGCATTGGGGAAGTCTTACTGGGTCTCCTTGGGCCCACCCACAAAGAGCAGCTAGCGTTAGGGGTAAGAGGCAGGACAGCTGCCCTGCTGCAGGGAGCTGGTGCCAGGGCTACAGTTCCGCTGCGGTGGGAGCCGCTCCATGACACCCAAGGGCCGGTTCTGCTTCATTGTAAACAAAGTCTCAGCTGCTTAGTTTTGAAACAGCATGAGAGTTGCAGGACTGGGCTTTCTGCAGGAAACCCATTCTTCAGAAATTGCTTTTCTGTAGTGCCCAAAGGGGAGGTGGCATTGTCTGGAGTTGTTAGATGTTGGCTGGTGTGGGGATCCCATGTTGTGAAAGGAAAATCATTGAGTCCAAGCTGCTCTTACTAGCTTCCCCACGAGCCACCCTGAGGGCTTGCATTGTGTCTAAGGCTTTTCACGGTGCAGTCAACAAAGATCCCCAGGCAGATTCTTTTGCTGCATTTGATTTGCTTGGAGTCGATATCTCCTTGTGTGCATTTATAGTCTGTTGGGCACAGCTTTTATTGTTCATTACTTATATTGAAGTAATGCTCCCAAGATCCACTCCGGATCAGGGTCCCATTGTACAAGGTGCTGTATGGACATAGAGACCAATACGGTTCCAGCCCTGAAAAGCTTATAAACTAGTGTAAGCAAGGTTAAGAATCTGTGCACCTCTCTTGCTTAGCAGCTAGCAGGGAAGGGGGCAACTGATTTGCCTGGGCTTTATATTTGCATGATACTTAGCATAATTTCGTCCAGGGGTTGGTTGGGCATGATGGGAAATGGTATGTGTGGCTGATTCAAATCCTCTGAATCTGGTGTTTTCACAGAAGGGGGAAATGAAATATTGTCTTTTCATGAAATGCTACCCTCTTATAGATTGAGAAGCTGATGGAAAAGTCACCATTAGGAACAGAGAACTTGGAAAAGTGAGCAACCCTAGTTTTCGGTGTTGTAAAACTAGGTGGGGAAGAGTGTGAATACTATCTCTGCTGAAGTTGTGCCTCAGTCAAATGCTTATCTCCCCACCCATTGTTAAAGGATAGAGCTAAAGATTCCTTGCGGAGTCTCTTTTGTTATTTTGATTGAGCTGAAATCACTGGAGAAGTGAAAACTTCTCTAAGAGCTGAAATCACTGAAAAGCTGACTGAGGTCCAGCAGAAGAGCATCTTGTCAGCACACAGCAGGTGTGACCAGTGAGTGATGTCAGCACACAGCAGGGGTGACCAGTAGGCAGAGCCACTGGATAGCAGGTGGAGCCAGTGGACAGTGGGTGGTGCCAGCAGATGGTGGATGTGGCCAGCAGGCAGCAGGTGTTGCCAGTGGATGGTGTGAGTGGCCAGCGAGTGGTGGAAGCAGACCCAGAGGTGGCAGAAGATAATTGGAAGGGAGGGCTGAGGGCCCCCCCCCTTTTAGAGGTGGACAATAAAACTCTGATGATCAGTGTGGGGGGGGGGGGTCATGCAGAAGTGAAGGACACACTATGTACACTAGGATGGAATGAGTTCTGTCTATTGGGTTTTGTGGGAATCTTGATTTACACTGTATCCCAATCAGTGCTGCTTTTGATATTGCCTCTTTATAGTCTTTATTACAGTCTTATGTGCCACACTCAAACTGGTGCTTGCGAGGGGGGAAGTGTTGCCCTTCTAGGGCATCCAGGGAGTAGTATGTGATTTCCCAGGAGACTGGGTGGGGGCTTGAGCCGAGTTGTGTTGTAACATTGTTTGGGAACCCCTAGACATAGAACCCAGCCCTTTGCTGCTGCTGTCTTGGCCTGGCAGAAAGGTTACACTAGCTACTTAAGTTTGCCAGCTGTTTTGATCAGACTAATTCTGAATTGAATGCCATTGGTGCCCAGGTTTTCCTCTGGATGCCAAGCTCTCCTTTCTCCTCTTCTCCAGCTACTGTTGGCTCTCAGGTCTCTTCTGGCTCCTCTCTGAACAAGTTGTCACTGAATTCAGCGCTATATTTCTCTCCATATATGTTTTGTAGATGCATAATTCAAGTCTTAAAAATTCATCCACTGCATCAAATTGGATCACTTAAGCTGAACTAGAATGTATCTTTTAGAAATGCATCCAGCCTTGATTTAATGACTCCTTGTGGTGGAGATTCCACTATATATCTCAGTAATCTGTTCAAATGGATAATCGCCTTCACTATTAAAAACTATTTCCACTTAGTATTTTTCTAACTCTGAATGCTGATCAACAAATCTTGTGATTTTGCTAAAGATTCCACTAGCATCAGAAAGCTCCCAGTGCAGGTACTTCTAGACAGTGATCAAGTCACCTCTTTGTCCTGTCTTAATAAGCTAAATAGACTTAGCTCTCATCTATGCCAGTGGTTCTCAACCAGGAGTATGTATGTTCCTGGAAGTACACCTGGTCTTTCAGGATGTACTCGTCTCATTTAGATAGGTGTTTCTCAACCTGGGGGTTGCAGGATGATTTTAGGGGGGCACAGGTTCAGGGCCAGTGTTAGGGGCTAGCAAGCATGGCAATTGCCAAAGGTCCCCTGCTATAAGGAGTGATGCAAAGCTAAGTTACATGCATCAGCCCTGGGTGGCCATACCATATTTATATTCCAATTGATTTATTTTATAGTTATATGGTAAAAATGAGAAAGTAAGCAACTTTTCAGTAATATTGTTCTATGATGTGTTTGTGTTATGTCTGATTTTATAAGTAAGTTGTTTTTAAGTGAAATGAAACTTGGGGTACACAAGACAAATCCGACTCCTGAAAGGTGTACAGTAGTCTAGCAAGGTTGAGAACCATTGCTTTCCGAGTCACTGTCTTACAGGGTCCAGTCCTCATCCTGAAAATCACATTGTTTGCTCCTAGGTGTATGACTGTGTCTGGCTTACCATTGCTCTGTGTCTGTAACTTGTCTGTGATGTTATTCACCACCTGATTGATCATTTTGTTGTGTGCAAACTTCATCAGCAAGGGATTTTATATTTTCTTCCAGATCTTACTCATGGCAGCTCTTTCATTGGATACTTTGCAGCATCTTCCAATGGCTGAATAAGAATCCAGTGTTTTCTTTTCACAAGTAACATTATATTAACAAACTGGAGTTATCAGGTTACAAACCTCGTGCTAACCATGAACTTTGCTCTCAAATGAAGCCATGTGACGGAAGTCTGAGTGATTTGTCAGCTTGTCTTGCTGTTGACTTCTTATCCCCTCCCGTTCTGTCTCCCCCCCCACCAGCAGCTCTGGTAAGTCCTCTTTTGTAGCTCTAGCAAAGCTTTGAAATTATGTTTCATTGAAGATGGTATTGGGGTGTCTTCCATCTCCAGCTGCAGCCTTCCCGTATGGTTTGCAAGCTGATGAGAAGGGAAGTGCTGAACAGGTCAGATCAGGTCCCTGGAGAGGAGCAAATTTCCTTAGCAGGGGGCTAACAGATTTCTCTTAGGCACCAGTGGGGCAGAACCACTATGCAAAGCGGTTTGGAGTGGTGTTTTGTATGAAGTTCTGTTGCCAGTCAAAGCTGAGCTGGTTGGGGGAGTCATGCAGCACCCTGCAGAACTGAGTGGATGGAACAGGGGAAATCTGGTTCACTGCCAGGTATTGCTGCTTATCTCACTTGGCAGCTTGACTCTACACCCTACCAGCAGTTCCTGGCATGGCCAGTTACTCACTTGTGAGGGACTTTTCCTTTGCTCTTTGCTATTGATACATCCAATGGAGTGTGACCTGTTACCTTCATGTGGCATTTCCTGCTCCTTTTGCATGAGATCACAGAGGATGGTCTTGAAAGTGACCAGGCCTCATGCTCTGTTTTCTGCTTTGCCCATCTTGCTGCTGGAGCTTCAGTTTTGCAGTTTGAGGCGCAGGGTGCATGCTCCTTGAACCATGTAACCTGCAACTGCGGGGCCTGGATTCTCCCTGGCCTTCCACAGTCCTATTCTGACTGCAAATTGTTGAGCCAACTGGCTCAGACGCTGCCGCTCACAGGAGATGGTCTTGAAGGGAAACCTTTCTAGAGTGGAAATGTGTGGTCATGAAATTCTCTTCCTACAGCAGAATTGGATTATAGTGAAGTCAGTTAACAGAGGGTGTAACTAAGCCCCCTGCTTACCTGAGTAAATGCTTCAGTGAGGGTAGTTGCCTGCATCAATGCTTGTGGATGTCAGGCACTTTAAGTAGAGTGTGCTGGAAAGCAGAATCTCTTATAGTTTTGGAGGTGTGGGTCATTAATCCTGCGCAACCCACTGAGACCCACAGAGACTCTCTAAGGCAGTGGTTCCCAACCTTTTCTCTGCCGTGGCACACCTTGATACTTTTAATTATTTTGAGGCACACCACAATATAGTTTCTAAATGAATATTCATGAGCCAATCCAGAACTCTTTGAGTAGTTTTTCAAAAAATTCTGTGGCACACCTGCTCAGGCCTGACGGCAAACCTGTGTGTGTCATAATGGGGTTGCTCATGTTCCAAAAATTCTTTCCCCCCCTCCCCACACACACATACACACTCCATTTCCCCAGGCTGGCAGCGAGATGCAGGGCACCTATTTTCCCTAGTTCAGGGTGGCAATTTCAGATTTTGGTGGCTGCTGTTGCTCCCATTCTTTTGTTCTGGGTTGAATAGAGACGAAGGAGAAGGAAATTATCCCCTTGGAGTGCGGGAATGCTCTCTTGCCAGGCATGTGACAGTGCTGCATTCCAAGGGGATTAGTATCTAGGAAGTATCTGGAGCAAGATGAAGCTCCACTGACATGGATCCCAGCAGAGGGGCCACCTCAGTCCTTTTCTCTACAGGTGGAGTTTTGCCGTGTCTGAGCAAAGCTGTAAGGCTACGTCGGCATGTGGGGCTCGGGGTGTGATTCCCAGTTCATGCAGACATTCTGGCACTAACTCTGATCGAGTTAGTGCACTAAAAACAGTAGGGTAGCCGTGCGTGGCACAAAGTAGCCCTGCTGAGCATACAACTGGTTGCTTAGCTCACAGACTACATTCACTGCTGTCTGTGCTATATCAGCTATGCCACTAGCTTGCACAGGTGTGTCTCCAGTGCTTGCCAGCTGGCTTCCTTTCACTCCGGCACGCTGGAGTGGAGTTTCTTTCTTTTATTACAAGAGGGTGAGGCTGGCTGAGTGACTTAGGCTCTATGACTATGTCTACACTTGTTAATTTAAGTCGACTTAGCATGTCTGCACTTAAATTTTAATTTGACTTTGGAGGGACCCTACAAAGTCAACCTAGAGCTTCCACACTGGATGCCTAGGTCAACTTCTAGGGGCTGGTGGACCTGGGACTGGTCCACGGTGGCAGGGGGGGCACCCCTTGCCAAGTGCCAGAAGACTCAGCCTCTGCCCCATTGTACCTGGGTACATGCTAGGCTCTCCCTGTGCCACCCCCCCTGGTAGGGAGGGCAGTGGGGTAGTCCTGGAGAGCCCTAAGTCAACTTAGAGTCGATTTAGGGCTACTCCAGGTCTACACTGGCTTAAGTCGACTTTAGAAAGTCGACTTAAGCCAAAAGTCGACTTAAAATGAGGTTTAGTAAAGTCGATTTAATTTTCCTTAAGCAGCTTGCTTGTCGACTTAAGGAGGGTGTAGTGTAGACGCAGAGTAAATTAAGTCACCTTAAGCAAGCTTAAGGCGACTTAATTTACAAGTGTAGACGCACCCTATGAACTTGTAGCGGTTTAGTACGCACAGTAATGATGTACATAGACAGAGGTGGGACTGAACATACCTAATGTGGTGTCCATGTTTGAGTTGCGCTTCGTTTGGCCGTCTCCTGTCAGTAGTTGTGTGGTGACTGTCATTGTAGTACACAGGCTCTGAGAGATTGTGTAATATGAAAGAGGCAGAGTTCGTGCACAACACACAGAGGCAAAGCTATACCTACTCCACGTGACATCTCAGCTAGACACCCTGCTCCAGACGTGGCCTCCCCTGAGGCATGGCACACCAACGACAGAGGCCAGATCCTAGATATTGAGGCGACACGGATGCGTACGTGCACTACAGAGCCTCTTAGTCAGCCAGACTCCATAAACACAACCCTGCCCCAGACATGGACCCGACATATGTGCAAACTCAGTATTTTTGTAATGTCCTTTGATTTTTTTTTTTAGTACTTCTAATGTTTTTTAAATGAAAATATTCCATGCTTAAAATGGTTATTGCCATGGCAAAGCTGAGCATTTTCTTATGCAAGCCAGGAAATGCAGAGATAGGATTAAACTATCAACCCTAACTGCCTCTTGCTGTGTACAGCACTGCAAACTCTCTGATTATGGGATCACTCAGTATTTTCAGCTAATCCAATAGAACATCTGTCGGATGTTGCGTAATGTGTAAGATTATAGAAGAAAGTCCCTACCCCTATAGTTGTGGGTTTTACAATGTATTTTTGTCCACAACTCTACACCACGCTGTAGGTAGAGGAAAACCTGATTGTAACGCTGTGGAATTTGCCAACTTTATCTGGTCTCTCTGTATCGGTTCTTTTCTTGGCTCCATGATGTCTCAGTCTCGTCTGCTCTGGGCTTCTGTTTAACATAGGTCACAGAACTTCCCCTTAACACTAGCACTTGCAAATTACATGCTACGTGCTACATGTGCATGTAATGTTATAAAGAAAACTCTTCCTTTACCTTATTTGAGAAAAAATATTACGTGATCACATAACTGAGGCACCATTGAGCGTTCCTGCTCAACTCTGCAGGTGCTGTCTTCTGTGTGCTCCACTGCGCAGTCCTAAATGATGGGCCTCTGGAGTGCAGTGAGCATCTGTGGAGGCCGGTGGGCTCCATGATGTGAGATGCCCAATGTTGTGCTTGCAGTATTTTAAGCTGGAAATGCTGGTTTCGTTAGCAGCTGGGTGCAAGTCTTTGCTCACCACCACCACACTTGTTGATCAAGTGCTGTCTTGGTGGCCAAATTGACCACAGAGTGATGATGCAAGCCTTGGTTGTTCAACTTGTGTCCAGTTGTCGGCTTTGGAGCGGTCCCAAGGTGAGCTTTTGCTCTGCAGGAGGGTGAAAAGCTCTCTCCCAAAAGAGAACTCTGACTCGCCCCTGCCGAACATTAAATGAGTCCTGTCCTTTACTTTCCAACAGTCGGGCTCCTCCTGCACAGAGTCTGATCTCTCCCACTTCCTATGCTTCACTTCTGGCTCCTTTTGGGTGTGCAACTGGATCTGTTAAAGCAGTGTTTCTCAGTCAGTGTTCCATGGATCACTGGTGCTCCACAGACACAGTGAAGGTGTTCCGCAACCCCGCCGGGGCGGGGGGCTAAATGGGGGGGAAGCAACACAGTGAGCCTACGTGCACCTGAGAGATTTAAAATGCCCCAGCTGCTGCAAAGCTTTCAGGTGTACATTGGTGCTTGCTACCACCTTGCTCCTTTGCTGCAGCTGGGGCATTTTAAATTTCTCACTGCAGTTACCGCCAGTAACAGTGGCAGGAAATGTAAAATGCCCCGGCTGCTGGAAAGCTTCCCCAGCCAGCCAGCACTCTTAATTCCCAGTTATTTTCAGTTTTAAGTTGTGTGCGTAATCATCATGCATGTATCTGGTTTTTTATATCTGTATTTAATTCAGTTTCCTGAATCACTTTCTCATGAATGAGTAATATACAGATATTGTGAACATTACGGCTGATATATATCGACTTTTTCGAGAAAGTTTTCATCAGCTGTTCCGTGTAAAGTAATTAATACTGTTATATGTTCCTCAGTCCACTAAAGGTTGAGAAGCACTGGTAAAGTCACAAGCTCTAGTTGCATATACTGCATGGACCTTCCATTTTTGGGAGAACAGCCTGTGAATTGAAAGGGCTGTCTGCAGCCTTCAGGATTGTACAGGCAGATGTGGTGGGTGAGAGACTTCCCTCACGATATCTTTTAGCCAAGGGGGATGTGTGCTTTGCTGGGAACCAGACAGTTTCGTTTCTTCCACTCCTGTGCTCCTATTTCTGTGCTCTCCACAACCTTTGCTCTTGAGGAAAGTCTTGGCCCCCAGCTGTGGGAGGCAGGCCTGTGCCACTTACACATCCAAAGTGGGTTTGCACTCCTGGCCGAGCTGGGAATGGGACTCAAGTCGGCAACTGTGGCAGACCCAAGTCCCAGCTGCTTAGCCACACTGGCCTGTCTATCCTCTCTGTCACCACTGCCCTGTTAGCCAGTACTTCTTCCCCGTGGATGTTGATTCCCAACACAAATTGTTTAGTGCCATCTCTCATTGTAGTACAGCACCTGAGCACTTCCTGTGCAAAATTGGTTGGCAATAGCAAGTTCCTAGTGGCCTTCATGAATCTCTGACTTTTCAGGGTACTGAGACCTCTGCTGGGGGCAGGGTTTGGAAGTGGTGGGTGTCATTCTGGTTTTGGTGGAGAAGCTTTTCCTGGTGACGGTACTGACAAACTTATTCCTTGTCACACTGTGGGAGGAGGAGAGGGCAGGAAAGCTGGTTGGTCTGTTTGCTGGGTAAGCACCTTAATTTTCTCTGGGTGGAGGATAAATAACTTCCGAGGAGCTCATGCTTGGAAAATGACTGGCTCTGTTTCCAGGCTTTGAGTCATAGGGTAACAGTGTCCTCGTCTGTGGTTGTTTTCCATATGAACAGTGTGCAGCTACTTGTCATCAATGTGGTTTAAAACAGGGAAGTCATTCTGTGTGAGTTCATCCAGGAGTCCGTATCCGAGAAGGAAATCTGTTGGGAAGAGTCTGGCTTCTTTTTTGATGATATTGTTTTTAACAAGTAATTAATTTCTGAAGACTGTTTAGTGGGCAGAAAAGTCCATATTTTAGAATTCGGAAACCCATTTGGCTCGGTTAATCAATACGTATCGTGGCTTTTTGTGTCTCGTAATATCATTCTCCACATCCTAAGGTAAGAGGACTTGGTAGGCTTGATCTTAATTCTACTTTCCTTATATGCTCCTATCTATTTTGGTCTGCCGGTTGATTTGTTAACAGGGAAATCATGTGCCAGTTTCCTGTACAGATTTGGTAGGTTGGGCACCCCTGGAGTTCCCTCCATTCTGAGTCTTACTCTTTTAAATCAGTTCAAAACTCATAGTTGTGGGTATCCAGGGAACTAATTGGATCACTTTCATAGAGTTTTATTTGCTTTCCAAACTGCCTGGCGTAGTGCTATTGTCTGGGTTGGCAACAGGTTTTCTAAAATGTTTTCTCTCTGGGAGTGAATGAAAATGCAAACTGTGCACTCAAGTTCCTGACCTAGCACAGCGGTTCCTGACCACTGTGTCGGGGCACGTTACTGTGTCGCACCACAGCAATTAGTGTGCCCCGGAGGCGGGGGGGTTGGCTTTGGTCCAGTGGGCAGGCCTGGTGTGTTCTGTAGGGTCACACACATCACCAAGTGTGTCGCAACCCAAAAACGGTTGAGAACCACGGGCCTAGCCCTAGAGGATCTTCCGGCTCTGTCTTGCCCTTGGGCTGCTCACTGCTGCCTGGCTCAGCTGGGACGTGGCGGCTTTGCTTGCCAGTGACTTTAGGGATGTGCTTGCTCTCTACATTTGTGCGCGTGCGTTTCTGTGCAACATCCAGCATGCTTTCTGCCCCCCTTTCCCCCCCCAGCGTAACTCACTTGAGGGTTTGGGGGATAGGAGGGCCTGGTGTGTCCTGTAGGGACGCAAACACCACCAAATGTCTCGCAACCCACAAAAGGTTGAGAACCACTGATCAGCACGTGGCCTATTGCTTGTGTAGGAAGGCAGAAGCCACATTAGAAGCCGCTACGTAGTTTGGTTGATACAAGAGAGGCTTTGGAATGGAGTATTGAGGGGGATTGGGTTCGTCTGCAGAGCCTATCCTTGTTTGGCGTTACAGCCAAAACGACCACTGTGATTGTCTTGTCTGCCCATCTGTGTAACGCAGACCATGGAACTACCCTGGAGTAATTGAGACTAGAACTCCTCCAAACGATTAACTTTGCACAGCAAATGAACCTGGCAGCATTTCCATAAATGTGCCCTCTATTCCGTGTCACCCCCTGGTGGGAAGATGTTCAGGGGAGGGCTTGTATTTTCTAAGAGTGATTGCTAGGGTCCATCCCATGCTGGGCAGCACCATCCAAGCAGAGAGGAAGGCAGGGAGAAAATTCACATAGCCCCATGTTTGAGGTTTTTAAAAAGCTTTGGTGCTGCTCCCCCTCAGAATGAAACACCAGAGGCCGGGCTCTCCAAAGAGCCCAGCTCTGAGCAGCTCCCATTGCTTTCAACAGCTCCATTGAAAGCTTAGGGCAGGTCTTCACTGACGCTGGCATAGAATAGAGAAGCTGAACAAAGATACGCAAATTATTTTAGGTAAATTTCATCTCTACATTCGACTGCTGCCGAAAAGGGTAGGTAGTGTAGGACCTGCCCTTAATATTTGTGGAAATCTGGCCAGGAGGGCCTTCCAAACTCCCAGAAAAGCCCCTGCCCCTTTCCCTGCTACGAGACACAAACACCCAGATCCTCAAAAATAGTCAGGAGTCTAATCCCACTTCAATCAATTGAGAGTTAGGCACCTAAATTCCTTTTATAGATCTGGGCCTCATGGCTTCTCTCTTTCACTCCATGACCAAGGAGTTTCTCTGTCCCATTCAGATGCGAGATAGTCAGTGATCTTTTTCTTCCTTTGAAAAATAGTTTTGTGTGTGATTAAGCAATGAGTGTGTGTGTGACGTACCTAGGTTTAATCCACACTAATGAGTAGCTGTGTCATCCCTGCCCTATAACCTGGGTGCCCTTTTCACTCCTTTGCTGCTGTAGCCTTCAGCCTGGACTGTTCACAAACAGCTTCCAGCGTGCAAGTCACTCCCAGCTATGCCTGTTTGTGTTGCTGCAGCCAGCCAGCCCCACCTTGGCTCATACCAGACTTGATTATATTGCAGAGTGACCCCAACACACCCCAGTCCTAGATTTCCCCTAAAAATGTGTGTTCTGTACTGCCATGCCCTCTCCTGGACAATACAAAGTCCGTCATTTTATTAAGAGAATTGATGTGCACACATCTTGTTATTCCAAATGGAGTTTTCCAAACCATTCAGTTCCAGTACACTGGATTAGATCAAACAATAACACAAGTGTATTAAAAACAGAGAGATTTTATATGAATACAAGTAATGAGGCATAAAAGTCAGGTGGTTACAAGAAAAATAAAGAGAAAATGCAACTGGTGCATAACTTAACAAACAATTAAATTCAGAACAAAGTTTTTCTCACCACATCCTATCAGTAGTTTGACCAGATTCCCCAGTTTAAAAGCTACTTCCTTTGTTCCTCCTAGGGTGACCAGATAGCAAGTGTGAAAAATCGGGATGGGTTGGGGCTGGGGCGTAATAGGTATTTATATAAAACAATGCCCCAAATATCAGACTGTCCCTATAAAATCAGTACATCTAATTCTTCTAATGCAGACAAGTTCCAAGGGGGTAGCCGTGTTAGTCTAGTTCAGCTAAACAAACAAGGAATCCTGTGGCACTTTTAAAGACTAATAGATTTATTTATCGCATGAGCTTTCATGGGAGAAAATCCCACTTCCTCAGACATGAATTGATTGGCAGAGAGGAGGAGGAGGGAGTGCTTTGGGGTGGTTGGCCCCCTTTTTATAATGTCCCTCCCTTGGAAAACATTTCCAACTGAGATTTTTGGAGACTGGAAAGGATCTACAGGAAAAGATCCAAAAGGATAATCATCTTGGTCTAGTTCAGCAAAACAAAGGAGGAGTCCTGCGGCACTTTTAAAGACAAAGTGGGAGTTTCTCCCATGAAAGCTCATGTGATACATACATTTGTTAGTCTTTAAAAGTGCCATAGGACTCCTTGTTTGTTTTATAGGAAAGGATGTTCCCTGCTGCTTCTCTCGCTTGTTGGAGCTGCTTTTTGTTTCCCTTTCTCCTTGACGCTGCTGTTTACTGTTCAAATGCAAAAGGAGCAGCGCACACATGCCTTGTGTGAGACCAGTCTGTTTGCCAACTTCTGTTTGGTTTGGAACACATACCAATAACATTACAGCAAGTGACGAGTTTTCAGGCGAGACCTCGCAAGGTATACTTTGTACAAAGATTATTAGAGTAGGGTGTGGACACAAGGTACACCCTGAGACTGTGTACACCTTGAGACTGATACATAACAAACAGGAGCTGGATTTTTTCCTGTACCATGATTTACTATGATTTATTTACTTTGGTCAGTTTTTTTTAAAGATCAACTCCTTTTCTGACAGGCCATGTGGAATTCAAGGAACAATGTGAGTGAATGAAGGTGAGTGAGTCGAAAAGTGTTTTTAAAGAGATATAGCTAGGAAGCTGAGCTCTTGAGGGCAGGGACTTCTTGTTCTATGTCTGTACAGCACCTAGCGCAGTGAGATCCTTGTCCAGGACTGGAGCTCCTAAGGGCTATGGCAACACATAATAAGACTGCAAGCATTAGCTTCTTCATGGACACAGCTATAGTAAGTTCTGTGTGTGAGCTGAGTGAAAACCCAGGGATGGCTTGCTGGGTGGAGTGTTTTCACATCTAGTTGCGCTTCTTTCAGGACATTTGTTTGAAAGCTCCATGTGGGGCTTGGACAGCTGCTGAGATCTGAGAGTTACAGAAAACCAGGGCCAAGAGCTGAGCTGGATACCATCACCAGCACCGTGCAAAGAGCTGTGTTTTTGTGAGAGTTGAAGGGCAGAGAAACAGCTCTTAGCCTTGGCTGATTCCAACAAGAGAAGATGGCACTGGTTGAAGGATTACCAAGGAACTAGTGGGCCACAAGTTCAAAGAACTCATTGTGCATGCATAGTGGTGGCCGTTGGCTCACGCTTTTCTGTATTCTAGGAACAAGCCTGGGTTTTTTTAAAAGTCCTGTAGGTTTGGGCAGATAAGCTGAACTTTAGGCCTGACCAGGGTAAGTACGGCGGCCTTTGGAGTGCCAGATCACTGGGCCTTTTCTCTCTCCTCACCTGTATGCTTTGCATACCAGCTGCCCTGCCAAGCCCGTGCGTGCTCGCATGCCACGTGACTGGCCTTAGTTCTGCTGGAACCAGTCGGCTGGACACAGCACAACTGAAATAAACGAAACAGAACAAGAACGTCATTTCCCCAGGAAACCATTTGTCGGTGTCAGAATCTCCCTCAGCTCCTGTTAAATCACACCAAGCCAAGAATCAATCTTTGCAGAAACCCCACTGGAACAGCCACACTCAGTGACGATCCCCCGTTTACAGTTACCTTTTGAGACCTCTCAATTAGCCTGTTTTTTAATCCATGTAAGGTGTCCCAGATTAACTTTATAGCGTTGTAGTTTTTTAATCAAATTGTCCTGCAGTAACTAATCAATCACAAAAGTCCAGGTATATTATGTTAATATGATCATGATGACCTTCATCAACCAATCTTGTCCTCTCATCAAAAAAAGATATCAAGTTCATTTGACAGGATCCATTCTCCATAAACTCATATTGATTTGCATTAATTTCATTGCCCTCTTTAATTCTTTATCTATATCAGCCACTCCATTATCTTGCCCAGGATCAATGTCAGGCTGACGGGCCTATAATTATGTGGGTCATCCTGTTTACCATTTCTGAAAATTAATACAATATTAGCTTTCTTCCAGCCTTCGGGAATTTCCACAGTGTCCCTTGAATTACTGAGAAGGTGCATTAATGGTCCAGTGAGTGCCTCAGCCAGTGTTCAATATATATTTCTGTTCTACATATAGGGGGAAAACAGATGATATAGACTCCTCATATGGTGATGCTAACACACTTTCCATTCCACTAGTATCTCTGGAGGATGTTAAGCAGAAGCCACTAAAACTCTTGAATGCGAGTTAACCGAACCTGCTGATTTTAAAATGTCTGACTTTAGTGGCTTCTTTTTAACATCCTCCAGAGATACTAGTGGAATGGAAAGTGTGTTAGCATCACCATATGATGAGTCTATATCATCTGTTTTCCCCCTATATGTAGAACAGAAATATATATTGAACACTTCTGCCTTTTCTGCATTATTATGTATAGTTCTACCATTTCTCTCTAGTAATGGTTATATGGCCAGGATTCTTTTTGCTCCTAAAATATTTTAAGAACCCCTTCTGGTCCTAGATTTCTTCTTTTGTCTCCCCTTACAAATTTGTAGAAAATAGATAACTTCTGATTTATATTCATTAATATCAACTTCCCCTTTCTTCCCTTTGGTATACATTGTTTTTTAAATTTTTATGGCTGCCTTCACTTCCACTCACTATCTGTGGTTTAATTATAGGCAAGACCCTGTATTTGCCTGTGTAATGGAGACCTGGCCGGCTTGGTCTGTGTTAGCATAGCTTTCCTAAGATGGATATCCGGTTTAGCATGACCTGAGGGAAGTTTGGCATATGACTTAGTGGGGCTGCTTGCAGCTTACATCTAACTACAGATGTAGACATTGCTCTGTTCCAAAAGTTGATTCACTTGATTTTGTCCACCCTGCTTGACAGTCCCCTGCAGCATTGCCAACCACAAGCATTCAGAAGTAACAAGCCTGGCCCTTCCACTCAATGAGATTCAAAATAAATACATTCTGAGTTTTTACTTGCCTTCTGTTTCTGGGCCTTTAGAGTACATGTTTCCAGCTTTCCTCTGCCACCAGCAGGGCTGGTTCCCAAGTGACCGCTGGAGCCAGACCTTTAAGAAAAACACTCGCATGAATCATGATGCTATCTATCATGAGAGGTAGCAACACTGAGATAGGGATAAATGGGAAATAACTGTGCTGTACAGGGCACTTGGCTGCATCTCTGTTTTCCAGCTCTTGATGGAATTGCCATGTGACTTCGTGTAGAAGTAGCCCAGGCTTATTGTAATGAGTGACTTCAAGGTCCACATGTATGACATAGGTCTTCTGGGCTACCTCCGGATTGTATGGCTGACAGGGAAACCATGAGAGAACCCAGATTGCTTCCAGGTTGCACTCACCCAAAAGCCCATACCCTCAATTTTGGGCATGACAGTTGTAGGGAAGGATTACATCACCTCTTTCACATTGCATTTACGGCTGGTGGCACCAGCAAAGACTGGCGCTGTCCCTGTTCCAACAGATGAGCGTGATGGTCCCAGCAGCACGCTCG
This sequence comes from Pelusios castaneus, assembly GCA_007922175.1. Taxonomy (NCBI): domain Eukaryota; kingdom Metazoa; phylum Chordata; order Testudines; family Pelomedusidae; genus Pelusios; species Pelusios castaneus. The sequence goes on along the minus strand of ML685863.1, from coordinate 8,376,061 downwards.
TATGTTGGAACAGGGACAGTGTCAGACTCTGCAGGGCCTAGCACCGATACAGGCTGAATTTTCTCAGCACTAGCGCAGTGCATATAACTGTGACAGTGATCTCTAGGCCTCTGTTGCTGTTACTGTCATTGGGACAGGGTCCCCAGGACAGGCTCTGGAACCGCTTGGGATGCAGCCAGTGCTCGGCCTCTGCCCCCAGGGTCTCCATACACCTGTGCAGTCACCTCCTGAATCTGCCCTTGGAGCGTTCAACACCCCCTACTCCTCCTGAGCTCTCCCTGTGAGTCCCCCTAGATGGGATTCTGGGGAGCTCCTGTGCACCCCCAAAGGGGCCATGCACTCCGCCTTGCAGTCAGAAGTGATTCACAGCCAGCGTGGAAATCAGAAGCATTTATTAGTTCTCAGGATCACAGCATAGAAAGACTTTGTTAGTGAATTAATTAGAAGTTCCAGAAGCTCCCAGCGAGGGCATTGTTTCTCACCAGAGTTCCCCAAACATAGAGAAGCTGTTCCACAACCAATCCGGAGCCCTCCCTGTCGAAGTCCGAGTGGGGAAGGAGGAAAGGGCAATGTGGCAACCTGATGTGTGTCTGGGAGATTTAAAATGCCCCCGCCATAGCAAAGCTTCCAGGTGCGTGTTGACGTCCGCCACCACTTTGACTGCAGCTGGGACATTTTAAATTTCTCGCCACTGTTATTGCGGGCATCAAAATTGCTTGGACGTAACTTACACTGCAAGACTTTTTGGCGAACCTTACTCCAAGAATAGATGAATTTTGTTCTAACATGAAGGCCCAAAATTCCAATTAAAACTTGAGTAATATCATTTTCAGTTTTTAAGTTGTGTGCATAATCATTATGGATCTATTTTTTAGAAATAAACACAAGTTATATTAGTAAAATTATATTTAATTTGATTTCCTGAATCATTTTCACAGGAATGCGTAGTACTCAGATATTAACAGCTGGTATATACCAGCTTTTTTGAGAAAGATTTAATCAGGTGTCCATGTAAAGTAATTAATTCTTTTGGTGTTCCCCAGTCCATTAAAGGGTGAAAAACACTAAACTAGGGAGCCTCAGAGCCTATTCTCAGGCCCTGCTCCCAACCCCCCTTATGGCCCACTTTCAGTCAGACCCCCTGCCCCTCCCTTTCGCCTCCCCAGTCCTTTGTCTCCTTTCAGGGCAAGGTGTCTATGCCATCCTCTCTCTCTAACTTCTTACAATCTGTTGCAGCTGGTTGACCCAGAGCAGGGGGTCCTGACTATCGTGTGTGTGCGTGGGGCTGGGGAAGGCCCTTCCACCCTTTAGTGGCCTCTGCAATGATCACATGCCCAGGTCCCAACATTGAAATACATGAGTAATGAATGGGGGAAACTGAAGCACACACCAGCAGAGAGAACCCCAAGAATATCTTTCTTTCATCAGAGTCATCTGGCCATTGTCTCCATGTGCTTTCTCCTCACAGGTCAGAAATAAGCCACAGATTAAACATACGGGACAGAGGTTAAAGAACCACTTGTGATCACCACACTCAGCTTTTTGGATAGCAGTGTGAAGAGTTTAGAAAACCTTGTGACACCCAGTGGACACCAGGAGTCTTCTATGAGAATCTCTCGGAAGTTCTGACCAGCTGGGATCAGACCAGAGTGTCTCACTGCAGAGTTTCTGTCCATTTCCTGGCTAAGACTCTTCAGACCCACACTGAACTGGCTGCCTGCATTGTGGTAGGTTGTCACAGTGTGCCCCTCCTGTGTATTTGCTATTTGGATTTTGGTCCCTTTCAATCTAAGCATACTGCTGTCCTGCAGGGGTGATTTGCAGTTGGTGTAGACGTACCTACACTGGTTGTAATCTACTCAGCTCGCTGAAAATAGAAATGAGGCAACAGTCTTCAGCATGGGCAGCACGAGCGCATACATCCTAGGGATAGGGGTGCTTGTGCAGTCTGCGCTGAAAGCTACACTGCCCTGTCTTCATCTCCACTGTTGCTGAGGTTGTCCGCACGGCCCTTCTGCTGTGAGCAGCGCCATCTCTGTGTATTGGCAGGGTCACCAGCTTTTACCTTCTTTGCAGTCAGGTCCCTGTGTTCTCTCCAGCAAGTTGGGCCTAAATCCTGCACACAGTGTACTGGTTTGTGCGGCAGTCAGGTGCAAAAAGCTGAAATGTCAGGAAAGGACTCAAGTGTGTCATGTCCTTCTGTGTGAAGCCAGACCACTCCATGCCCCGGGGGGAGCCGCCTTCTCCCTGGCGCTGCTTTTGCCTGGATTCAAGTGTCCATTCAAGCTTTGACGCAACAGGGCCAAAGATTCAAGGGAGGATCTCAAAGCAGGAGGCTGCGTCCCCAGGTGGGTATTGTTTGTATCTGGGGCTCATTTTACACAGCATGTAAAAGGTCTCCTGCCTGCACCATCACAGCAGGATAGACTAGCTGGGGTTCTTTTAACGCAGTTGTTAATTATTTTGAAACCATATAAGTGCCCTTTGTGAATCTAACAGCGTCAAGGTCATTCCCGCTATGATTCGGATGCGCAATCTGGCTGTGAAGACTTTCAAACATACCGTGAAAGTGATCTGCAAAGCCTGTTGAATCCCTGTTGTGTGGCAAGTGAATTATCCGTGAAGATATCAAAGTTAAAATCTCCCCCCCTTTGTTTTCCTTCAGGTGTCATGTGATCAGAGTTAGGCAGCAGAAGGAGCTGAAATGCATTCCAGTCACACCACTGAAAATGGATCTGACCCCAAGGTAGTTATACAGGTGAGTGAGTCCTAGTTGATTCTCTCAGGCCTGTAGAGTTTCTGAGAGAACTCAAGTTAACTGTCGGACAGATTGCTAACATGATTGCAAATGGTAAACCAGCTCCATGCTAGAAACTTTTGCCAGTATAAGAATGCAGATTATGGGTGTGCAACGCCCTGTGTTTGAAAACAACACCCCAGACCCCCCACCTCCCCCCATATTCACCAATTTCATCTCATTATATGTTCGGTACAAGGTATGCCTTGTGTGGTATTATTTTAAAAGTCTTGATCTGTTGAACATTAATATCTCGTTGGATTGTATGTGACGGTATGAAACATGGCAGAATACGTGATTAGAATGTATTGCAAGGCGGGAAACTCCCACAAACAGCCCTTCAGGCACAACAGTAGAGTGGCCAGACAGCATTAATGGCTCTGTCCAACCCATTCAAGAACTGTTTAAAGTAGAGACTTCACAGAGGAAACATGTAGACAGTGGCATATTGCTTGATCAATGGGGTGGCCCCACACCACATACAAAGGATCTTCCCAGCGAGGTGGGGGAAGCTATGAAAGGGGGCAGATGACATCATCACAGGACTCCACTCCCACAGGAGTGGAAAGATTGCCCCTACCCATAAGAAATTGCTTTTTTCACCTAACGAGGGTGAGACATTGCTAATGCAAATCCTGTTAGTGTGTAGAACTTCTTAGATGGCGATCTTATGTTTATTCCTTTTGGTAACTACTTTTAATCTCTTTACACTTGCCTCTTATTACCATGTAAAATCTATTTTTCTGTTGTTTAAACTTCTTTAATATTTTATCTTAACCAGTGTGTTTTTGAGTGAAGTATTTAAATAAACTCTGCACAGCAACAAAAGATGGTGCACGTTCTTTCAACTCTGAGGGGAGCGTGGATGGGGTAATAATCTTCACTGACCAGGCTTTTAGACCAGGATAGGATGGTATAGTCCTGAGGTCCTGGGCTTGGGAACTTTCTCTGTCTTTGTCTGTGAGTGACGGGAAAGCATTCACTGAACTAAACTAAGTGCAGTACCTGCCAGAAATGTGTGGTTGGTCACAGCATCAGGCTGGTCAGAAAGGGGGATCAATGGTATCAAAGCTACCAGGCGGTACCCCGGGGGTTCTGCATACCATAGTAGGGTGGGTCTTTTTTTAGAGACATTTCAGGACAGGCAATAGCTCTGCTTTTGTCACAGACAAAGGATTTTTTCTGGTTTAGCTTATTTTGCTCAACAAATCAATATAAACTATATCAGCAAAGGTTGGGTTGGTCTCTTCCCCCCCCACACCATATACATTGTTTCCACTAGGAGGAGTTGCTGGTATAACTATGTATATAGCTGCTCTAGGCTGGTCTCTCAACAATAGGGTACAAATATTGTTCCCTGGAATAAAGTGTTAGAATAGTGCAAAGGAACATTATTACAGAGAAATTAGAAACCCTTCTATTTTTCTTTACATAGCCATTGGTATCTGTACACGTTTAGAAACGTTTTAGTAAATTAGCTATAAACATAGGGATTAAAGTTTTGTGCTTAATTCACTCCTATAACAGAATTATTCCTATGGAATATGCATATAAAATATGTATTATTTTATGGCAGGAGGGCCCCCAGGACCAATTAAGGAGCGGGGTCCTTGTGTGTAGTATTATACAATTGGGCAGTAAAATGACAGTCTGTACCACAAAGAATTCATGAAGCAGGTTATTACAAGGTGTGACAGTGGAAGGAGACAAGCAAATGGGGGAGGGGTATGTGGGGAAGACAATGGACAGGGTAACCGTACAAGAAGCAGAGGTCTCAGCTCTTCACGTGCCTAACCATGGTCTCCCAAATCACCCCAAACTAAATGCCTCAGAAAACACTTCCATCCACTTAGCTAGTGTCTCTGAGGAAGGTGGATTAACTCCAGCAATGAGAGAACCCCTTCCCATCGCTGTAATAAGTGTCTACACTGAAGCACTACAGCGGTGCAGCTGCAGCATTTTAGTGAAGACATAGCTTAGGAAAGAAATGATTTTTCTTTCAAGCAAATTGGCTAATGGTTGGGAAGGGCCGAAGCGAAACTGCCACAGGCTCAAACAGGCCCCTCAGCAAAGCAATGGGTCACTGGGTATGGACAAAGGAAATGCCTGTAACATGAGATCCTCTCAAAAATAAGAGAGAGCCATGTTGTAAGGGATCTTTTTCTAAATAAGATTGTTTTTCTAACACATTTTTATCCTGCAGTTGATCAAGAAACAATTGGTGAGTTCTATCAAAGGACTGCAGAAACAATATGTAACCTCTGATGCCATTGTAACCAGTGATGATGATGATGCAAATATCCTTTGCTGTGCACTAGAGGCTGTGTTTGTCCATGGACTGAAGGCAAAGTACATAAAAACAGAGACTGGGGGAAAAGGGAAAAAACTAGGTGGCCGTGCACCCCTTCCCCAGCCTGTCTTCTGGGGTCTATTGAAAACCATCACGCACAGGTGAGGAGCTTCTATCTTGCAGTCATTTACAACCTGTTGCATTGCTGGGTACATTAACAAACATTAAAGCCATGCAGTTCCTGGAGCAGTCAGTAAACATGTGGCTAATTGCCCCCATCCCGCTGTCTCTCAAAATACTTCGTCCGCTGTCAGAAGCTTGAGGGAACCCATGGATCTTGGAGGTTGTCTGGAAGATTGGCAGATTTGGGCTGTGTCATACAATGAGGGAGCCAAACGCCAGAGTAAAGGGGCCCCTTCTGACCATACCCTCTCCTCAGCTCCCAGATCTTAATCACTGAGCACACCATAATTGCTAGGATGGTTTATAGGGAAGGAAGCATCCCCTAGAGCAGTGATTTTCAAACCATGGGTCAGGACCCAATACTGGGTCGCAAACCCTCAGGTACTGAGTCATGGGGCCACCTGCTGCCACCATCGCAAGACTGGAATGCGTTGCTTAACAATGTAATTGTTGGGTCATGGGTATAAATGTTTTTTTCAACTGGGTCCTGAGAAAAAAAATTTAAAACCATTGCCGTAGAGGTATGTGTACACTGTGATTAAAAACCCTGCAACACCAAGACTCAAAGCCCGGATCACCTGATTCAGGCTCAGTTGCAGGGGTAAAAATTAATATAGACATTTGGGCAGTAGCCCAGGCACTGAGCCACTTGCCCATGTGTGGTCTCAGAGCCCTAGCACCAGCTTGAGGATGAATGTCTACTACACTGCAGTTTGATAGCCCTGAAAGCTGAGCCCCCTAAGAGCCCAGGCTTGTGGAAGTGCTTGTGGGTCTTATGTTGCAGTGTATAGACATACTCTCAGGTTCAATCTTCTGTACAAACAATTCTGAGTCAGGAGACACATCCACAGCGTTAGTGCACTTTGCTCCATGGTTAAGGTTTCATCTACAATACGACAAAGTAAAACTGATGTAACCAGGTCAAGGGACATCCCTATGGTAAGCAGGCCCCTTGACTCCACTGTTTTTGTAAAGTAGATGGACCTGCAGATAACCAGAAGCCAGCACGTTTACTAGGACTCTCTAGATCAAAATCAGTATCTCGGATTGCACCTAAATGAGGATCTCCCGTCCTCTGGTGCTCTACTCAAGAAGCTTCGCTAAATAAGGAACCAGTCATGGTGTGATGCCTGCAGTTTCTGAGCCTACATGGGAAACATATGAAGACCCCCCTGAGAAAGTTTGCCATTGTACTTCTAGGACATGTATTGCAGTCCAGTGATCCCTGTAGTTAAGGTTGTAAAATTGTTGAGGCTTGGGCAGGGACTCAAGAGGTCTGGATTTTATCCGTGGCGTGGTGACCTTGTTTAGGTTACCGCCCCCCTCTTGCCTCAGTTTTCCCATCTGTAAAATGGGGATTATACTGATTTCCTACATAAAGTTCTATGATAACTACTGATGAAAAGCATCCAATAAGAACTAGCTGTTCTTCTTTGCTATTTGCATATGCTAATGAGTTTTTTAAACATTTACCTTCTCGACAGAATCTTTCAGTATTGTGGCTTTACCTAAAAGCACACATTTCTGGAAAGTTGAATCCAAATTCTGTCATCTGTTTTTGAGTCAGGAAAGCGTCAAAGACATATACTTAGCATGCACTCTGGGTGACATTTTTGTGCTTTTGAGCATTTCCGCCTCTGTTTTTTAAAATGAATAAAAAGCCCCCCACTCTTTTGCCATGACTTTTATTATGGCTTCAGTCCCCCGAACTGAAATGTCACTTGCGCCTGTGGGGATCATCTCTAAGGACTAGTGCTACTATTAGATTTTGGGAGGAAGTAATTTAAAGTAGTTCATTTTGATTAACCAGTCAGTGGAAAAAAGAAGCTCTGCCACTTTGTGGTTTTACTGCTTCCTTCCCTGCCTAGATAGATGTTGCTGGAGGAACAATGCATGTGAAGGAATTTGTCATTGAAACACTACCTCTCTCCTTGTACCTTGCCCAAAAAAAGCCTTAACATTTGGAAAAGAAAACAGTTGTGGATCCAGCTTTTTTGTCTCTGTTTTTGCATTTTACAGTATTCTGAAAATTGTACATTTTAATTCCCTTCTGTTAACTGTTTGTCTATTGCCATTGTGAATAGCCAGTCTTGGAAACAGAAAGTGCTTGCCACACAAATAGCTGGGAGCAGCAAGGATGGGAGCTTCAACCCCATTCTTGGAGTGGTGAGGCAGTGCATCATGGGAGATGTAATCTAACCAGGGAGCCCATCTCGAGGCATTTGAGCTATGGCTCCCATGAGGTATTGTGGCATCATTTCCAAATTAAAATATTTTGGTTTTCAAGAGCTGGTTTTTTTTATCCAAATCAACATTTTTCACAGAAAACAGATGCTTTTTGTGCCACAAAAAATAAATATATATATATATATATATATATATTGGGACCCCAATTTTCCATATAAAAAGAGTTTCGACTGAAAACTTTCAACCAGCCCTATTTTTTAAAATCATTTTGGAAAGAGAAATGAGGAGCCGTCGGTGGATCGGAAGGTGAAGTTTCACTGTGCAGTTCAAATTACAGAATACTGGGAAATACAAGAGTAAAGTTGCCCTTCCATGCATGCCTGTCTCAGTTTCTGCCTCATCCTTAGACTGCCTTTCTGTTCTCTTGTGCATCACAACGCCTGATCCTCTTCCTGTCAGTCTGTACTTTTGTGATGTGCATCCATACCTTGTACAGTCCGTGCATTGTGTTGCTTTCACAGTGTGGTTGTTAACATGTTCTGTTCTTTCTTCCCCTAGAAATATCATTTTAGAGCTGGAACACTTAAGTTTTATCAACACTGATGTGGGGCGCTGCCGTGCCTGGTTAAGGCTTGCATTGAACGATGGTCTCATGGAGTGTTATTTGAAGTTACTGCTACAAGAGAAGTCTAGGCTGCCTGAGTATTATCAGACATCTGCCCTGCTGCTGGATGCAGAGGAGTGTGAATTTCTGCTTAGCTTCTTGCAAGGTTTAACTTCCCTGAGCTTTGAATTGTCCTATAAATCGGCAGTTTTAAATGAATGGACTATAACTCCCTTGTCCCTGTCTGGTCTGTGTCCTTTTTTGGACCTGCTGGGGCCTCTAACAGCCTCCAATTCTGAATCCCAGAGAAAGGAGTCGCTGGGTTCGGTCTCCCATTCTTCAGGGTCTGATGATATTGAAGTTCGACCCAGCAGCAAAAACGAGGACAAAGATCAACTTACATGCTCCACGTTAAGCCTTAACACGAGTTCGTCCCAGATTTCCTCCAGCCTTGGCTCTGACGGGCTCCTGCAGGCCAACTGCACTAGAAGTCCTGATAGGTGTGAGGAACACCTGTCATGTGACTCTGATTTCGGAACTGCGAATGCAGAGGATTTAGACACATCTCTGCAAGAGTGAGTATTTGAGAATGCTCTTTATTAAGGGCTTCTTAGCCCCTATGTTTCATCATCTCTCTCCAGAGCAGAAAACCTACCATTCTCCCATTCACTTGCTGTTCCCTAAGCCACCATGCTTTCCTGCAGGGGATGTGGAAGGGCAAAAGGAAGGCACGGTTACAGGGCTTGGCTGGAGTCCCCTGCCAAGTAAAGTGACTGCAGCCCCCCAGATGCACTGAAATCTAACAGACAGTGGGCACCTCAATGCCTTTGAGGGTGTGGGCCTTCCTGATTAGGCAGATGAGATCGAGGCTATGTACACACGATCACTTTATTGCGCGGTAAGGCTCCTTACCGGGCAATAAAGCAAATAGCGTACACACGATCAATTTCTCTGTTGCGCAGCAACACCCTCTTGCCGCGCAACAGTTAAACCACTCAAAACAAGAGTGGTAGCATTATCGCGGAACAGCTGTTCCACGGTAATGCTCGTGTGTACTCATTCTGCGCAATAGACAGCCTCCGGAAATGTCCCAGATTGCCAATCGAGGCCACTCTGGGACATTGGAGCTGTCAAATATGTCAATTTCACTGCTCTAGCAGAGCAGTGAAATTGAGTATTTTTGGGAGCTGCCCGGTTTGGCAGCTCCCCTGGACTGAGCTAGGGGGCTGCCCGAACCAGCTGCCCATGCTGGTTCGAGCCAACCCGCCAACTCAGCTCCCGGGCTTCGGGTGCTGGCAGGCAGTCCGGCGCCTGCTGACTCCCGAAACCCGGGAGCTGAGCTGGGGGGCCGGCTCGGACCGGAGCTGGCCCCCCAGCTCAGTCCAGGGGTTCGGGTGGTGGCAGAAGCTCCCGAAGCCCGGCCCCCCAGCTCAGCCTCGGGGCTTCGGATGACAGCGGGGGCTGGCAACGCAGCCCCCGCTGCCACCGGAGCCCTGCAGTTGGGCTAGGGGGCTGGCTGTGGGCAGTGCATGGTCGGACAGGTGCCCACCATGCACTGCTTTTCTTTCGCAAAGGAGCATTCACCGTGTGAATGCTCCTTTGCGAAAGAAACAGCACGTGTGTACACAAGAAAGCGCTATATTTATAGCGCTTTCCTTGTCCCGCAATAACTTATTGCGGGACAAGTGTTCTCGTGTGTACATGCCCTAGTCTGCTGTCTTTCTGGACTCTAAAGCTGGGTGATTGACTCCTGGCTGGCACCTTTTCTCCTCCAGGAGAAATCCAGAGATACCGTGTCTCCCAAAACGTATATGCAGCTATTTTAAGGCTTTATGAGGAAAAGACATTTCCGATTTCTCCAGTAACTACAAGGAAATGCAGTGTGCAGTCTGTAAAAAGTTGATTTGTTTGTTTGAATCCTCCTTTTGACTTAGCTCTGTAGCCATGCATATCAGGACAGAGATGAAACCAGAAACTGTTGGACCACAAATGTTTTCACTATCACCACCAAAATTAAAAAGGCATTGTCAGGTCAATCGAGACCTGAACAGTCTAAGCTTTGGGATGTTATTTTTGTCTTGGCAAAAGTGCTCTTGTTGAGTTTGGTTTTAAAAATGGGGCTGTGGTCAGAAAAGTGACTGGGATTGTTGTTTTAACAGCTCTGTACGACTGTCTTCAGCCCTGGAGAGCCAATATAACTATAGTAGACCAGAGAGTGATTCAGTTTTGTCTCATGTATTGCCTTGATTAACCCAGTTTTGGATTCCAGAACAACGTGCCTTTCTTGAGATGGTGCCAGAAGAACTCACTTTGATTTGATGAGGTTAATGATGGAAAGATTTTTGGTTTGAGGTTTAATCTGAGATGTTACGTTGAGATCAAAATTGAGAGCAAAAGAGCATGAAGCAGTCTGACCAGAGCGCTGCTGGTAATTGCTAATTCTGGCTCTGAATGCTGATTCGTATTGGAAGTTTGATACACAAAGCACAGCTCATGATCAAAGCAGTTATGCAAAATTGCAATACGTAAACCTAGGTACATCTTGCAAAGCACTTCTGTGGGACCCACAATAAATAGCAGTTAAAAATGACAACTCAGGGGTGATTTAAAAGCAAGCTCCCAAGTATATTCAGGATGACAGTGGTTTGAAGAAAGCTCAGTAGAAACCCAGATTGTGAGCTGTTGGGGTCTTGAAGAGTATATTACCGAAAGCTAAATTTTACCTGAACATTTATTTTTCTTATAAGTGTGGTGACTCCCAGGAACGAACAAGATGCTCTCACGTTTCGACTTGGGAAGGCCATTCTATGACTGTGCAGGGAACACCTTTTTCCAGCCCTCAGGCATTAACACGATTGACACAGAAGCAGTATGTCATGCCTCATTTCCAGTAGATAGTCTCGTGCATGCAAGTAAGAAACACACAGCAGTTTACCATGAATGGCAACCATAGACAGCCCAGCTGCTGTGATATCATAGGGTTTGGGTACACAGTGCCTTCAAAAGAGGAACATCAAGCAGTGTTAGGAACAATGTAGTTTGGTAGGTGCAGCAGCAGTATTTCTGAGATTTCTGAGTATTTCCAGATTTCTGAGATCATAGAGGTTGGACAACCTGAAGAGTTGAGGTTCTGGTTCCGCCACTTCATCCACCCTGGTGGTTTGGTAGCCTGTATTTATCCCCAGATGCTTGATTTGGAGGCTCTTCTCCATGCTTTCAGGGAATTTTTGGGAGCCCTGATCATCCATCCCTGACAACTTTTAAATCAAGATTGGTTGCTTTTCTAAAAGACATGCTCTAGTTCAAATAAAAAGTAAGGGAAGACCTATGGCCTTTGTTGGGCAGGAGGTCAGACTAGAAGATCACATGGTCCCTTTTGGCCTTTGAATCTATGAAACAATTATAGTAGATTTATTATAACCTAGACCAGGGTTCAGCAACCTTTGCTGACCCCCATGCCAGCCCCGCCCAATGCACCTTCAGCGAGTGCTGGGGGCTGGGCTAGGAGCCATGCACAGGGCTGCTCCTTTTCTTTGCTGGCACCGTCCCCTAGCTAGGGATCAGGGCCAGCAGGGGACAGCCATGGCCCATGCACTTTTGTGGCCCCAGGCCCCACTGGGGGGCAGGGCCAATGGGGGGGGATCAGCCGCGGTGCTGCTGGCAATAGACATGCATGCAAGGTTTGGCACACATGCAGAGGGTTGCTGACTCCTGATCTAGACACAAGGCTGGCTCTACAGTACTTCAGAGGCTGAAACCCTGAGCGGATTTATTTTCTTACTGGATGTTATAGTCACATGACAGTTTCCAACCTCATGGCACCAATGATGTCTTCTAGTTTATCACTAGGTGCAAACTTTGTTTGGTCTATTCACTTTTTTTTTTATTTGCTTAAACTCTGTTTTAAGGGTATTGTCTGAATTCAGCAAAGTGCAGCAAACCTCTGAACCTGCAGAAGAACAGCTAGTTCCTAATCTGCTGGCCCCTTCCCCATTACAACCCACATTTCCTCCTGCTCTCTCCAACACCACTCACCTGCATTTAAATGTAACAGCAGAGAGGACTCTTTGTTCTGCACTGCTTCCTGACACCGATAAACCACAGTCCACCTGTACGGATGATCTAGCTAAAGCCAGCAGAATCCCAGATCCTCCTTCACACGTTACAGGAATCCAGTTGTCTCAGCCAGTCATAACACGTGATGCAGGAGACAAAGATTCATCCCACCAGCTCTACATTATTAACCCAGAAGATAAAGATGGAAGCATTAAGATAAATGGTCATAAGGAAAGCCAAGAGGATTGCAGCCCAGTGACAGAATTCTTTCTTTCACCAGCAACAGCTTGTCCAGTAGGTATTAGAATTATTTTTTCATGTTCTTAGACCTTTACAGTTAATCAAGTGGGGGAAGTGGTTGCAAGCATAAAAAGAACATTATGCAGAAGGTGACAGGGACTTCCAGGTTGCTGTTCCTTTTAAATTAAGCCCCAAATACCATGGTTGTTTGTTTTTTTTTCTTTTGGTCTCTTTGTCATTCTGACACTTATCGAGACTATTGCTATATGGTGCATATGAATATGCAGGGTTGTAATGAAAAATTCCACGTCTGCTTGGTGCCTTAGCTGAAAGTCAAACTGCTGCACTAAGCTCTAAGAAATCAGTACTGATTAAATTACCTGGCAAACGCATCATTAAAAAGCTTTCAGAGCTAGGCAGCCATGTGAGAGCCCTGTACACATTAAGCACCTACATGGAAGGATAGTTGGATTTTCCAAAGGGTTTATCACCCAATAGCGCCCATTGTTCTTAGTGAAGGGTGTGGGGGCAGGAGGGACTTTCTTATTGTTCTCAATGGAGGCTGCTAAGAATCTGGCATTAGATCCTTTTGGAATCTGAAAGAACAGTCCAAGAATTGGCATCCCACAATATGTGCCAGAGAGTTTCTCTTGATTTGTGGCGCTGATGGAGAAAGCCGTGCAATGACTGGGCACATTCCAATGGAAAAGATCCAGTGTTCAGTCTAGTTGTCAAGTGAAGAGGTTCTACTGCTTCTGTTGGCTGACTGCAATAATCCACTAGAGGCGATATTTGGAAATGTGTTCCTGATATTCAGCCAAATTGTGCTGTACTTAATTCCATCCCATCACTCATTCTTATGGTAATAGCATTTGGATATGTATTTTTACACCATCCTAAGCAATGTCTCTTGTTGGTATCTACCCCTTTAAAATGCTCAGTGATCAAATCCATCCTGCCTCTTGGCTGTGGTTGGGTTGATCTGTTGTAACCTTGGATATCAACAGGAAATTCCATCATGCTTAAATACCTGCCATTGTCCTGCATGAGTCATTCCTCAAACTGCATTCCTGGTTCTAGAGAAAATAGATTTCCTGTTTGTTGTGTATCTTGAGGCTGGCTACCTTGTATTTGGAGCCCGTCCCTTTATCACACAGAAAAGGCAGTGGTTTTTTACGTGTGCATAAGATTCAGCTCATGGTCAAATCATGAGGATGCTTGAAAATTAGATGGAACAAATTAGTAGTGGTCATTATATTATTAGTCAAATTCCAAAGGGGTAGCCGTGTTAGTCTATTGTAGAAAGACAACAGAGTCTTGTGGCACTTTTAAAGACTAACAGATTTATTAATCGCATGAGCTTTCGTGGGAGAAAATCCCACTTCGTCAGACGCTTTGAAGATAGATTTTCTCCCACGAAAGCTCATGCGATTAATAAATCTGTTAGTCTTTAAAAGTGCCACAAGACTCTGTTGTCTATATTATTAGAGCAGCTTAAAGAATTGGTGAAAGGTATCACCCAGTTGAACAACTCAGAGATAATCAGCGTTTCTTATTGTGAATTGAAGGCTGACTATGAAATGGAAAAGTGCCTAATCAAAGGGAATAGATTTAAACCAGTCAGGAGTAGATCTCTGGAGTTATTGTAAGGGTGTCTATATCCATTTGCAGAACTCAGCAAGAGGTAGGCACCAATCAGCTGTTCCGAGAGAAATTTTGCTTCAGGATGGGTTCAAAGTTAATGAGAAAACAACATATTTATCTTTTTCTTTCCCCCAAAAAAGTCTTATTCATATAAAGATTCAGAAGACCAACCATTCAACTAGCAGTGCATGTTCTTTCTTTCCCTTTTCGATTAGTATTGACAAGTTAAGAAAAGTTACCCTTGTTCAGTACCATTGTTAAAGTGAAAAACTACACTAAAGTGGCTTCATGGGAAGGTGCAGCGCAAACTGTTACCAAGGAAAAGATGGTTCTTACAAGTGCCAGCATCTCAAATTCAACTTAGCACATGAAGTCCTTTTCTAGCTCATGCATTTTTAATAGTAATAAAAATCCTCTTTGCCAGATGCATGAAAAGAGAAGGTGCTGGAACAAATTGGTAAATTAAAAAACAACACATTGCCGGGAACAGATAGTACAGCCCTGAGTTCTGAAGGACCTTGTGAGTAGAGCTGTTAATCTGAATGTGCATCTCAAATTTAGCTACAATACCGGAAGGTAGCAGTAATCCTGGGCATAGCAATGATGAAAAACAAAATTTGCAAATGTCTGGATTAACATGATAGAATAGGGACAAAAAAAATGGCTTCTGGTAATGGAAAATGGTCCTTCTCTAATCTACTACAGTTTGAGGGCGTCAGCAAAATAGAAGATAAAGGAGAACCGGACAAATTGAGACTGGAAATAAGGTGTACATTTTTAACGGGGTGGGTTAACCACTGGAACAATTTACTAAAGGTTATGGTGGATTCTCCCTCATAGGCAGTCTTTAGAAAAGATCAAATCTTGATTTAAAAAGATGTGGTCTAGTTCAAGCAAGAATTATGTTGGTAAAGTCTTACAGCCTGTGTTATACAGGAGGTCAGATTAGATAATCAGAGTGGGCCCTTTTGTTCCTGAAATCTAGGAATCTATGTTATTTTTTTGGACTTCAAAAAGTCACTTGGGCTGCATGGGTTTAACTGAGGGCAGTATTTGATCTTGCAGTTGTGCTTAGAAGGACACAGTCAACTAGAAATGTTTTACATGATTAAGCTAACGTACAAGACCAGAAAAGGAGCTCACCTGGGGGGCAAGTGTGTAAAAGCAGCTCAACTTGGATGCAAGAGTTCTGTAGCACAGCACTAAGGGAATGGGTGGAAAAAAGTTTCCCATTTAGGAACAGCATTGGCCAACTGTAGATGGATGTCTCATTCAGTACTTTGTAACCAAAGAAATGGCAGCCACAAAATTAGGTCTGTTTGGTCATGGTGGGGTAAATGGACAATTCCTCAAGCCATTTCGGAGGATGCTGAAAACCTACCACCCTGGTGAAGAATCTTTCTCAGTTAATTGCGTTGAACAAGAAGAGAGAACTTCTCTTGGCCAGGCCCTGAAGTAGGACTGAGAGACAAAGACCTGCTGGTGTAGCTTACAACAGATTTGAACAAAATGTAAATGCTCTTGATTTTGTAGGGAGTCCATTTATGTACATGCTTTATTTCATACATGTGAACAGTCCCACTGAAATAAATTGTCCTACTCCTGGGTAAAGATGTGTGGATATATTTATAGGATGCTGACCTAAGTTAAGTTCAATAATATTTTAGTTCTTTTTTTAAATAGAAAAGAAGGAACTGGATATCAGAAGACGATTTCTACAGGCCTTCTCCAGAAGGGAGCAGTAAAGGCCTAACTGATTCCTATGGATCTTCTCTTGAGGGGGCTAGAGAAGGCCCATCTGCAGAACTGATCAGTGCATTCGATTTGGAGGGATCCTGCTTCTCCTCTTCAAAGACTGGGAAGCCCAAACTGTCCCCTGACCAGGAACAAAAGGGCTTCCATGTTGTTCATCGTCGGCAGATTGGTACGTGTACTGCAACCAATAATGGACCGATGGAGAAATGGGATGATGAATTGTCCAAATGAAGAGCTGATGCACTTTTTTTATACTCTTTCTGCTCTGGGTGCCTGTGCAGTGAGGAGAGCTGAAAATCGATTTGTTCTCTGTAGTAACTACCTTGCAAATCCTTCTTTTGAAAGAAGTGGCTTACAGTACACCACATTATTCTGATTAGACTAGTTCTGAACAGGTTTAGATGACAAGTGTGTTGATCAAAGGCCAGCCTTTAACAGTAGTGGGAACTATTTAGAAAATTTCCCTAGTGTAAACAAGGCCTATGAGATGCCTTTCTCTCCATGGCTCAGATGTGTAATCACTGGTTCCCAAGTATGTGCACAGTTACAGTTCTCAATGGGGAGTTTTTTACATACTCATTTTGTCTGACAGTCAATGGACATGAAAGGCAATGGGAAATCAGACCATTATCCAGCAGATTCAGCCATGTCTCCTGAACATTTTTAATGTCTGTACCTTTTGTTTTGCATGCTAGTGTGAATTGTTTATTGGTTTATCTCCACTTTGTCGATCAAATTCTTACCAGTTTCATGGAAACGTCTTATCTTTCCAAAGGTCTTTCCAATCCATTTCGAGGTCTCCTGAAGCTGGGGAATCTAGAGAGGAGGGGCGCAGTGGGTCTCTGGAAAGAGTTTTTCTGTGAGTTATCCCCTTTGGAGTTCCGCCTCTTCCTGGACCACGAGGAGCGGATTTGCTTTGAGAATTACTCTCTGCTGCGGTGCGAGTCGCTGGGACTGGTTCATAGCGACGGCCGCTTTGAGCTGGTGTTCTCTGGTAAGAAACTGTATTTACGAGCACCTTCTCATGATGAAGCTGAAGACTGGCTAGACAGGATTCATGAAGCTCTACGGAAGTGTAGGCCACAGCAGGAGGAGGAATGGGTGACCCTGGATTGTGCAGAAGACGACCTTGAAGGACACACAGATGGAGTGTTACTCGCTGAGTCAGCTGTCTTGCTCCAGTACAACAACACAGCTGGAAATGCCTATGATTGGACTTCTTCTCTTGCACCGGAACTGGATGCCGTTAAAGAATCAATTCTTTATATGGATGTAGATAAATCTTGGGCTCCTTTTCTTTTTTCCTTGTCATTAGATGCTTTAAAATGCTTTAAAGTGAAAAACAATGAAAAGATACTAAGCAACAGCTATGGAATAGAGACAATCCAAGACATTCTTCCTGACACCAGTCTTGGTGGGCCTGCGTTTTTCAAGATTATAACTTCTAAAGCCATCTTGAAGCTGCAAGCTGAGAGCGCTGAGGCCGCTGCAGCATGGAGGGGGCTTGTTCGTGACGTACTAACCTCATATCTAGAAACTGCAGAGGAAGCATTGACACTTGGGGGCAATTTGGATGGGAATTCACAGGCAATTTTGAAAAACACAGTCAAGGAAAATGGCTTTTTGTTACAATATCTGGTAGCCATCCCCATGGAGAAAGGCCTGGGTGCCCAGAGCTTCATATGTGCAGGTATGTGTTGGTTTGGATTTACTCACTTAGTTCAGCCATTGCTTAAGGGCCATGACTGTGTTAAGGGGGCACCAGAGCTGAAAGTCATGGCTACAGCCTGCGGGATAAACATGGGCAAATCACAAAGAAAAAGTGGTTGAAGGAGTAAAACTTTTTGGACGTGCGTGTTCTAAAGGATCAATAATCCAGCCCCAAGTACTTTCACTTTAGTAGCTCTATATTACGAGTGTGACACTTGTAGATAAAACATTCATTTAACTATCAAACAGTACCCCTTAATATATATGGGGATTTTGAATGAAACTGGTAACAGTAATTGATTTCTACCTGAAGCTTAATTTGCTCTTTATTATGGTAAATTCATTAAACTTGAGGAATCCACTTCAGGCTTCTCTGTGTTTCTCTGATGATGTTTCCTGTGTCCTACATGGTTTGTTTTATATCCTTCCCACTCGGTCTCAAACTGTCTGAGTCGTATGTTCCTCATCTTCAAAGTGTCTGACGAAGTAGGATTTTTCCCCACAAAAGCTCATGCGATAAATCAATTTGTTAGTCTTTAAAAGTGCCCCAGGACTCCTTGTTTGTTGAACTGTCTATGGTGTGTCTATTCATTTCTTACACTTCAGTTCCCTTTGGACCCATAGCAGGTATTCTGCTCCCACTGATTGATGGAAGGTTGCATGATGTGCAGTGTCAGCCCAACTTCCTGTCTCTGGCAGGTGGAACAGCCTCTGTCTGAGCGCTGCTTTCCTCTGTCTTCAGTGACTTTATAATTTCCTTTAAACTGGCCTCATTTGAAATCTGAATTTTCCATCAGAGCTTCTGTTTGCCGTTCACCCCTTGCTCACTCCTAGGAGTAGCTTAGAGCCGATTTCAGCAACCACAGGTTGCAAGATAAGGGAAGGAGTTTCAAGAGAAACCCTGGCCTCCAGTGGTCTGTAGCATTAGACTTTCCACATACAGTCCCGGCTCTTACTCTTTCTACAATGCATTCTCCTCTCCACCCACTGAGAGATGTATGCAAGAGCCTGCTCAGTCTGCTTCTGCTTCCACGTTCACCAACCCTGGAGAGGGTGAACATCACAGAGTGAGTTGTTCCCCATGTGACACACAAGCCATGGTTGGTTCATACTGTGGATGTGATTAGCAGGAAGAAATCATTACTCAAGGTCTCACCAAAATGAACCAACAGGGGAAAGCAAAGCCCTTCTAAGTGTTTCCACATCTTGGCTGAGCCTGTTAAATTTTTTACCTAGTGATAGAGGAAATTGTATATCGGTGTTACTAGCTGACCACTTCCATGGAAATAAGGTCCAGATTTTTAACAGTGAGAGTAATTAACTATTGGAACAGCTTGCCAAAGATCTTGTTGGATTTGCCATCAGTGACAATTTTTTAATCAAGATTGGATGTTTTTTCTAAAAGATCGGCTCTGGGAATAATTGTGGGACAGTTCTCTGACTTGGTTTACACAGGGAGTCAGACTAAATAAGCACAGTGCTCCTTTCTGGCCTTGGTAGCTATGAATTCCCCAAGCCAGAAGGCACTGTGATCTTTAAATATTTGCAAGTTAAACTTAACTTTGTTCTTTAAGAGCTTCATCTCTTTCAAAAGTTCCTTTGTTTCTCCAATGAAAACAACTTCTGTTTCCATATTGCTTAAGATCCTGCTCCAGCCACAGATACAGATGCAGGCTTTTACCATGAGAATGAATGTCAAATAGTCTTGGATGGATTTTAAATCTTTCATAAGAGGGGAGATGCTTTTTAATGTCTTAATATTAACACAGATTGTAACGCATCTTCCTTCAGAAGAATGAGACTTGAATACTGCAGGTCTTTTCTTTCACTCCAGCAACTCTCAAAGATCCAAAGGATTAAAAGGCCTGTGCAGTTTGGATCTGTCTTCAAAGATGAATGGGGGTTGAAGTCTTATAACTATCTCATTGTTTAATGTCTCTCCTTTTAAGGCTGCTCCAGACAGATTGGATTCTGTTTTGTGAAACCCAAATTGTGTGCGTTCTCTGGCCTCTATTACTGTGACAGTTGCCATCAAGATGACGAGTCTGTGATTCCATCACGCCTTATCCACAATTGGGACTTGTCCAAACGAGCAGTAAGTCCATGGATGGTCCAGGCAGTGGCTTACACAATTAGTTAAACATCCTCCTTGTTTAGCAAAAAGGCTGATACCATCTTGAGTGTATAAATCGGGCAGTAGTGAACAGAAACAAGAGGGGATTTTACTGCTATATACGGCATTGATGAGACCGATACTGGAATATAGTGTGCAGTTCTTGCATCCACCCTTGAAAAAGGATGTTGAAAAATTGAAGGAGATGGAGAAAAGAACCACAAAAATAATTTGAGGACTTGAAAAAATGCTTTCCAATGCAACACTTGGGAAGCTCTGTCTTAATTTTCAAGATGATGAAGAGGTGAATTGGTTACTCCATGTGTGTATCTTCACAAGGAAGAAATTCCAAGTATTGAAAGGTCCTTCAGTGTAGCGGAGAAAGGCAGAACAAAAACCAATGGCTGGAAATACAAGCCAAACAAATTCAAATTAGAAATTAAACACATTTTTAACAGTGAGGGTGATTAGCCATTGGAACAAACTGCTACAGGGGTGGGGGATTCTCCATCTTCTGGAGTCTTCAGATCAAGGCTGGATTATTTTCTGGAATATGTGTTTAGTCATGATAAAATTCTCTGGCCGGCGTTACCTTGAGGGGGGTGATGATCTTATGACCTCTTTAGATTTTAACATCTGTGACTCAGCATTTCGAGTGCCTAGTCAGTGATTGTTCCTTTCTCCTGTATGTTTCCCTTTTAAACGTCCTTTGCAAATAGGCAGTGATCCAAGGCCCACTAGTGTGACTGGCAGTCCTTCCATAGATTTGGTTGGGATCCTACAAATAATGTTTTCCTCTGTATTTTAGGTTTGTCGACAAGCTTTAAAGTTCCTGAATCAAATCCGCCATCAGCCTTTAGTTAATCTGAAACTGGTGAATGAGAGCCTGTATGACCATGTGGAGAGGATGGGTCGAATCTGTAGAAGGAGAGAGCAGCTGAAACTACTTGGTGATTACCTTATAATGTGTCGCAGTGGAGCCCTAAAAGAGCTTAGCAAACGGTGAGGCCCTTCTCTAAGACTTCCTGTGCGTCCCGACCTTCCAGCAAGGCAGCAATCAACTCTGAGAACCCTGTTTCTTCCATATTGTCTTCCTCCCAACCTGCACTTGGCTCAGGCTCCCTGTGTTCTGTCCTTTTCCCCAAACGGAGAGCAGCACCGAATCTTCAAGGACATGAGGTCTTTAGCACCTAGTTATCCAGCCATGGGTCCAGAGAGAGGCGTTGTCTAGTTCTGGAGCTCACTAATGCTGTGGAAGAGATGGAATTAAGTGAACTCATGGGAGCTAGAAACTGCTGGGTTTCAATCTTGACTCGAGCACCTGCCTGACTGTCTGTTCTTGAGCAAGTCACTCGTCCTCTCCCATACTCCCTTGTAAAACAGAGATTGTATTTACCCACGTCATTGCAGTTTGGGAAGATTCACTATAGGCCTTTGAAAGCATGAAGTGCTGTATGAGTGCCAGCTATCCTCCTGCTGCCCACTGTCTGCCTCCCCACAAGGCCGTTTCATGGTATCAGTGAATCAGAATCCCCTTCCTTCTCGATCCGAATAAGACAGAAAGCTGGGGTCCATATATACCTTTAACACCTTGGCTCACCTTGTGTACTGCTGTCTTCATTAGATAGGGTCTTGTGCTTTGCCAGCTTTTACTTTCTTAATACCCACCCGGGCTATCCTGGAGACAGGTCCACTGGCTGGCCAGCTCTTAGGGCTTGTATCATATGCAAATGTAGCCCCATCCAAAGCTCTGAGAGCCCTTGGCATACTTTAAAAACCCCCAAATACAGGAGATAAAAACGAAACAGAGCAGCCCCTCTTCTCTCCTCCCCTTCACACACCCCCTCTGATCACTAGTCCCATGATCAACGCAGCTTAGAACCCCTCTGTGCACTTTCCCTCTAGATAGACTCCCACCATTGGTGTCACCAACTCTGGTGGTTTGATCATGGCTCATCAGAGTTGGCATTTTCCTTAAAGGCCTGGCCCTTGGAGTCATGTGATTACGAGACTCTCAGTTTTATTGCTTAAAGTAAGTTTCTAGCCCTCCTGATTGGGGAGAGAAGTTGGAAAATGTGACTCTGAAACACCCACCCAGAAAGCAAATTAAAAAGTTTTTTTGTTTTTCTTTTGGTAAATCTCTTTATTTTTTTTAACCAATTAGGTGATTTTAAGCAGCCAGAATCATTACTTTTGAATGCTTGGGACTGGCAACACGTCCTTCACCTTCTTCAGGTTTCTGCCGGTGCCCACCCAAACAGATGTTCTTTCCAGTGATCCCAGAAGAACAATAAATTGGAGCTGTGCTGGCCCAGCGGGGGCAGAGCACTCCAGAGGAAAGGGACCCTCACTGAGTGCTCTGCAAGTGGCCCTCCTTTAATGAGGGACCTCAAGACCCTCTCCTGATCACAGTTGTGACAGAATGGCCTGGGGAGTATCTATCATAGGTCGGGAGGTTTCAGGCCATTAGATGTCAGAGAACAGTCATTTCTCCAGCTAACAGGGTTTCTCCAACTCCCACTAACCCAGACATCCGCCTGTTTTATGCTGGAGTCCTTGGGACTGTTTTCCTCTGACTTCTCTTTTTGGAATTCAATCGGAAGTTCTTGTAGATTTTGCTCTTGTCATCCAGCAAGTTTTGAGCAGAGCTGTATGAGCCTGCTCTGAGGGAAGGGTGGTGCCAGAAGGGCTTTGAGGTTTTCCCTGTTCCCATCTGCTGTTAGGATTGTAATACACCCATTTCTGGGCCTGCACAGTAAGAGATGTGGGGAAAGAAATCATGGTAAGAAAATACCATCCTGAATCCAAAGCAACCTTCTAGCTTGAGAGGAAGTGGGTGTTTACAATTACATAATAAATATACTCTCGACAATTTTTAATGCAGAATTAATGGGAGCAAAATCTGTGGTAAATAACAGTAAAGTCACAATTGCAGTAGCTTTCTTCAGAGTCCATATCAGCTGTTTTGTGTCCACCTATGTCTGTTTCAGACCTGGTGAAATGTTTGACGCTTTTTGTTTGGGGTTTTGTTTTTTTTAAAGACTTGATCATCGGAACTATCTCTTGGAATCACTCCATAAATACAGTGTCACTGATCTGAGACAGGTAAGGGCTTTCCTTGTTTTTTACAGTGTAACTGATCTGAGACAGGTAAGGGCTTTCCTTGTTTTTTACAGTGTCACTGATCTGAGACAGGTAAGGGCTTCCCTTCCCTTCCTTTTTTTTTTTTTTTTTTACAATGTCACTGATGAAAATTTAGTTTTGGTTTCTCAGCATGGAAAAGAAGCTGAAAATGTGACATTTTTTGCTACTTATTAGGGCTATCAAATTATTAAAATAAATAATAACAATTAATCACGAGATTTAAAAAGGCACTTTTAATTGCAATGTTAAACAATAATAGAATATCGATTTACAGTTATCATAAATATTGAGTGTTCTACATTTTTAAATGTATTGGTTTTGGTTAAACACTGTATACAAACTCTGCATTGCTCACTTTTTATTATTTTTATTACAAGTATTTGTCCTGTAAAAAAGAAACAAAAGCAATAGTATATTTCAGTTCACCTCCTGCAAGTACTGTCGTGCAATCTCTTTATGGTGAAAGTGCAGTTTACAAATGTAGAATTATTATTCCATAACTGCACTCAAAACAAATCAGTGTAAACTTTAGAGTCTGAGTTAGAGCATGAAGGGGCATAAGAGTGTTTAGCACATCTGACTCATGAATATGGTGCAACACCGGCTACATCAGTGCCATGCAAACACCTGTTCTCACTTTCAAGTGACATTGTAAATCAGAAGCAAGCAATATTATCTCCTGTAAACATAAACCAGCTTGTTTATCTTACTGATTGGCTGAACAAGAAGTAGGACTGAGTGGACTTATAGGAGGTGAATTGAAAAATACTGTTTCTTTTGTTTATTTTTTACAGTGCAAATATTTATAATAAAAATATAAAATGAGCATTGTAGTCTTTGTATTCTGTGTTGTAATTGAAATCAATATATTTGAAAATGTAGAAAAACATCAAAAAATATTTATAGTAAATTTACATTGCATTCTGTTATTTAACAGTGCGATTAAAACTGGGATTAATTGAGACTGTTTTTTAATCTAGTTAATTTGTTTGTCACATGCACTAACTTAATTAAACCTTACTACTTATGCCTGTACTTTTATTTTCTTTGCTCAAGGTATATCTCTTTCATTCTGTGTGAATCTGTGCATATAGAGAGGGTACAGGCACATGGTGTTTAGTTCTGTGTATAATATTAACCTAACCTGAGCTTTAATTGTTTGTCATATTGATCCAGGATTAACATTATAAATTACACATAATCCCAACCAAACCCTTCATATCTCCCACCCCTCCCATGCAGACAAAGGATGGATAGGCTTCAGAGCCTTGGTCTATACTTACCTTGAAATTCAGTGGCAGTCGACAGGAGTTAAACAAGCTACACAGAGTAGCTTGCATAACTCTTCTATGCAGCATCTTCACTGTGCTGTGCCAACAGGAAAGGCATTCCTGTCAGCAAAGTGCTACACCATTGAGACGGGGTTTTAACAGGTTGACTTCTGGATCCATTAAGCAGATCTTCACTGACTACTCAATGGATCCAGAAAGATCGATCTGATGCTGGTGAATTTGCCATCATCAATGAAGATGTGCTCATCATGTGCCCTGACAGGCCACAGACACTGGGTGTATCGAACCAAAGGATGAGGAGAAAATCCTAAAGTTGGGACCTTCCATTTGGAATGCACAGGTTGCAGCCCCTACTTCAGTGTCTCGGGGGAGCTCATGGGCAAAATGCAAGAAAGGGTGGGTCCTTTCTAAGGTGCCCAGGGCTCAAACCATGTGAATGTGAATCTTCAACAGCCTCTGAGGCTAAGTCACTAGTAGGAAATTTTCATTTCAAAATGTTCTCAGGGAAAAGCCTGGGAGTATGAATGGCCCTTCGCTGTACCCCAGCATCCCAACAGACCTCAGGATTCAACTTCTGTTATTTCTGTGGTCAGATCTTGGGACTGTAGCAAAATCACCCAGCTGATCTTGCATGCACGGGGCAGATGGCAAGAAAGGGAGTCTGTATGGTAATCAGGAACCAAGCTAGATAAACTAGCAGAGTTCTAAGTCAGCAGCTGGATTCGCACCCAAAACCAACAAAGAAAGCTCGGACAGCAAGAGCACAGCTTTGTTTTGCACTTGATATCACTCATCAGTGACCTAAAATGCTAGTTCGTCAGAGAGTGCTGCACAATCTCCTCTGGTGATCCAGGTATCCTCAGAGAATGGATCGTCACTTCCCAGGCACAAATGCTCTTGGCCACTGACATCACCAGAAACCAAAGAACCCATGAGGGACCCAAAACTACCCTTAAATGCTAACTTCTTGGGCAGAGGGCAAGCGCCGCATTAACAAAGCCAACACCACCCCTACCCATGCTCACCAGGGCCGTTAGCACCACCTCTGTCTTGTCTCGGTTGAGCTGGCCCACATCCAAACCCTTATTCCAGCACAGTGCTAGGTGTAAAATTCAGCCAGCACACAGCTGTGCAGCAGTCAGATCCTGCTTCTGCCTCAGAACACAGCTGAAGTGGAACTTAGCTGGCATATGGTCCCTCTGCAGAGGAGTGCATGTCACACTGGGAGAGTAAAGACACCGCACCATCTGCAAACAGTGAAAAAGTGTTTTGGGACCCACATATCAGTTATATGCAACCCATCTCACCCTCTCCCCCACCAGCTTCACGTATATGTGGAACAGATCTCTGCAGATCCACATACCAGAGCAGTTTTGGGAGAGTTGAGAAACATGCAGAGAAAACTGAGTTTGACTCTGCTCCTGGCTGATTTTGAGGACTGGCAGTCAGTAAAACACCTTTCAACTTGTAAATTGAGCCAATGTCCCCCGGAGTCACGAGATGTCGTAGTGTTAGTCACTTTCTGAGTACAGCGATATTTTCAAACAGCAGCACTAACCACCACTTGTGTGTGAAGTAGTAGCTAGAGTTGCACAAAGAAACTTCCCAGCAAGAACAACCTCCACATACGAACTTCCCCAATGTTATTTTAAGCTCTCTCTCTCTTCTGCAGATAGCTGATGGCGTGTTTGAAGTGTTTCTGCAATCTCTGATCCAGTTTGCTTCCCACCATGTCTATAACTGTGACCTCTGTACCCAACGGGGCTTTATATGTCAGATTTGTAACCATGGTGGCATCATTTTCCCCTTCGAGTTTGACACAACCACCCGGTAAGTGAAGCTTTCCATTGTAACTTCCTGTCATGGTACAGTTAGAGTTTAAGGACTGGGGAAGGCCCTTGAAATACCCTGCTGGCTTTTTCAGCCCTTCCTCCTGCGAGGGAAGAGGCTACAGAATCCTTCTGTAGGAGGCTTGATGAGAAGTAGCTTTCAGTTAACCTGTCTGTCTGTCTGTCTTAGGTACTTTTCTGATCTCCATAACTGTAGTATCTGAGTGCTTCGTAACCTTCGATGGCCATCTCCTCATGCAGCCTGTGGAGGCACAGCACTTCTGTTACCTGTATTTTACAGGGCTGAGTTTTCTGCCCTGATTCAGCAAAGCACTTAAGCATGCACTTAACATTGAGCACGAGTTAGTCCATTGATCCATTGTTTAGTGTGACAGATAGGCTCGAAAATAATACTACAAAGTTTGAACACTGCTGTGTAAATTAGTGGGTCACCCTGTGTGAACCAGCTACCACAGGAATAGGAATTAAGAGGCAAGTGATGAAAACGATTAAAGGCCCAGCGAGATTTCCAAATAAGGAGAATGAAAAGACTGGCGGTCTCAGCAAATGGGCAAAGAAAATTGTTAGTGGTCTGGAAATGCCTCTCTGTGAAGAGAGAGGGAAACTTGACAGCAGAGGTGACTGAGGAAACAAAATATTGACTGGATCAGAAAAGGGAGACAGTACGCTCCTATCTACCCTTTCCTACACACCGGCACAAGCGGACATTTCAGTGAAAGGCAACAAATTTCAAATGGTTAAAAGGAAGCATGTGTTTACCCCAGGGCTCAACAAATGTAGCAGCACGTGAAGCGCCAGCCCAAAAACTAAGGTGCCCCCCCCCTCCAATGCTGAAAGGAACCCGCCGCTCAGGGCGCTTTTGGGGCAGCACCACTGAAACTGTTGGTGCCGGCAGCTTTTTTTAGGTGCCGGGGGGTGTTCTGCCCTTGAAGTACCGTGGCGCAGCTAAGCACCACGGTACAATTCCTGGTCACCATGGCGACCTGGCACCCAGGGTTTGTCAAGCCCTGGTTTACTCTGTGTATTTAACCCAGAGGACTCAGTGCAACTGGGTATCATGGAAGCCCTACAACGGAGCAGGGTTCGGAAAAGGATACTCCGCGTTAACAAGGCATGTCTGTGGGTAGGTGGCGATTCATGGGTTTTGAAGTATACAAACCCTCCTTCGAGGCCTGATCCAACCACTAGCTGCCCAGGAGAGAGGTTTTCCCCGTGGGCAGATTATTCTGTAATTGTCTGATCCAGGGTTTCTTGTGACTTCCTCTTGAGCAGCTGCTGAAGCTGCCTTTTGGAGATGGGATGTTAGAAAGGCCCTTATCTGCTCTGGCAGTTTCTGCATTACTTTTCCGTGCCTAATAGCCTGTCTGGAATCTCCATGAGAGATCTGTGCTACCATGTGGGCCTAACACATCAGAACTAAGGAGTATTTCCCACCTCGATGCCCCTAGCAGAAGGGTCTGCAATCTGTGGCTCCAGAGTCACGTGCGGCTCTTTGACTGCCCCCTTGCAGCTCCGGGCTCAACCCTGCCACCGGGGAACCCTGAGGGTGATCCGTGCCAGGCTCTGGGCTTCCCCCCGCCACTGGGGGACCCTGCAGGCGGCCCACTCCTTGTTCGGGCTGCCCCCTGACACTGGGGGACCCTGCAGACTGCACCCTGGCCCAGCTCCCCCAATGTGGAGACTACACCTATTGCCGCTCTCAAAACACTTGTTTATTGAAGGGATTTTTTAAAATGGTTCTTACCTTTTGGGTTGCTGACCCCTGCAGATTGGATTATCATTTCTGCCTTCCCCTACCCCCCATCTTAGACCCTTTTTCCAGTGTTTTCTGCCTGATACTGCTAAGCCAAACCCACAAGAAGTTGTTGGCCCTGTGTCTGTGTCCAGGAAGAGGTGTGCGGTACTGAATTCTGGCAGCAGCGGGGCAGGAGAGGCACATCCTGTTGGCTGTGATTTACAGCTGTTAACCTCGGCCCATTGAAGGAGGCCACTGTTGCTCTTTGCCTTTTGTGACAGCTGGCTGCCAGGGTTGTGCGTTACTCACTGCAGGATGTGTCTGAAATGACTCCTAAAAATGTCACGTTAGCGACGGACATTTCCTGAAACCATTGTCACCACAGGTGGAGCCGACAGTCATTTCCTTTTGGCAACAGCCCATTGGAAAACTCTGGGGGTGAAATACCAATCCCACCAGGTATTTCTCCATTGCGGTTAAACTCGCACGGCAGCTGGCTTGGGCTTGGGCTGCAGGCCTGTAAAAGTGCCGTGGAGATGTTCAGGTTCGGTTTGGCGCCTGCGCTGTGGGAGCCATGTGACAGTGCATGTCTGGGCTGTGGTGTCACAAAGCGGTACAGCCCTTTTCCGGCTTCTCAGCACGTGCCTACGTTAGAGGGGAGCTTTCATCCTCTAATAATGGGACCCTGCAATCCACTGTTCTTGCGAATCCCGAGAAGCCAGTGAAATCACACTAGGTGTGGGTAGAATTTTGCTCGAGCTCTTTCAGACTGGAACAGCGCTGAGTGTTTTTGTAGCTTCTCCAGTCATCAACATCAGTGCAAACACTCTGGTTTGCTCCACTTCCTTTGGATTAGCCCTCTGCTCTCAGCACCTGGGGCGGCCAGTTTTTTCACTGATATGTGAAACATGCATCGTGTGTCTGACCCAGATGTACAGCACCAACGGAGACAAGTGTGAAATCTGTTGTGTGCAAGAGGTTTGCTTTTCATAGTTATTGGTGTCCGTGCAATCTAGTTTACCTTCAGCTAGAATGCAGGCTGCCTGAGCCGGACAGTTCAGTGGGGAAGATTTGGGCATCTTAGGTGGAGTGGGGGGAACAGAGCTAAAACAGGAGCTTAAAATACACACTTCTTGTAGCACTGGAATCACTGAGCTTTGCCCCTCTCTGCCCACAATAACCAGTTAGTGCCCATCGTCACAGGGGGCTTCGCTACAGAGCCTGTTTGGGATAGTTTGGTTCAAGGTGGAATTCGCTGCTCTTTGCCTTGCTGGTTCATTGCAAACTGCATCACAGTGGGGCCACCTCACAAAGCATTTTCCCCACCCAGCTAATCTGTTTTAAGCCATCACTGTAGCTCATCAGAACCAAACCCAGTCAGTGTTTGCTGCTCCCTCACAGAAATCAGGTTTTCCTTCCCAAGGGGGGCCCCTCTGCACATCTCTAGGGCTCAGCTATGCTGCAGGTTTTGTGGGGTTAACCAGGGCCCTATGAACCGGCCCAGGGGCCCCGGGCTGCCCCCCACCAAGGGCCCCCTGTCTCCCCCAGCATGGCAGCCTGTGGGTGGGCTGTTGCTGGCG
Organism: Pelusios castaneus; assembly: GCA_007922175.1. Taxonomy (NCBI): domain Eukaryota; kingdom Metazoa; phylum Chordata; order Testudines; family Pelomedusidae; genus Pelusios; species Pelusios castaneus. Next base: position 8,346,881 of record ML685863.1, on the reverse strand, counting down.
GGGGGGGAGGAGATGGGGCGGGAGCCAGTGGGCACCCCAGCCTCGCTCCAGCCAGTCTGCCTCCCAGCAGTCAGCTGGCTCCTGGCTGGAGTGCGGCACGGCCCCAATGCAACCTCCCAGGGCCATGGGCCCTGAAGGCTGTACCGCAGGCCATGCCTCAAGCCAGCCAGCCCCACCCCTTGGGCAGAGCAAACAGGCGCTGGCCCACCCTGCCCCCGAGGGCAGACCAGCCGGCCTGGGGGGGGCGCGGGGCAGGAGCGCAGAGCCTGGCCTCTGGCTCCAGGGCCTTGCCCCACTCAGCACCAGCAGGGTTCGGGAGAGCAAGTGCTCCTGCCCTGCCAGCGCTGAGGGAGCCAGACTATCGCAGGGATTTGAGGGGCTGGAGCCTGGGGATAACGTATTACACTGAGCTAAGCGCTGGTGTGGACAGCTCAGTGTCATCAGGAGAGCGTCTCTGCTGACAGCTGCTGCCACCCGCGGATGTGGTTTCATCAGGCTGATGAAGAGCGGTTCACCAGACCTGCTATAGTGGCGCTGCTGTGTTCATGCCTCTAGTGCAGACTAGCCGGGGGTGCCTGCAGATGCTGCTTGTTTCCTCCCATGCAGGTCTGTCTCCAGCTGCTTGGCAGCACTTCCTGCTCTGTCAGATATTCATAGTCTGGTCCTGTGTCAGAGGAGGTGATGGTTGGGGGCCCTTCATGCAGAGGGGAGGGCACTCTTCACTCTCACAGTCGTTCTGACCTTGCTGGGTGCACCCTTCACTCATGCTCCCTTTCCTCGTTGCACAGCACCATCGTTGGCTAGTTAGAATCACTCCGCACTCCCACGGATCTTAGAAATTCCACCTTAAAATCTTTTTGTTTTATCTTCCACTTCTTAAGAGGTTTTTTTCTACTCCGACACTACATGCAAAGCCCTCTTCTTTCCTAGTGTTTCCCCAATGGCCTTGTCTGGAAACAGTAAATAATGTTCCAACAGCTGACACCAAACTGTCATGGGGGCAAGAAGCTCTTCTGGAGCTTTTCCCTCTGGATTTGCTGACTGGTCGGTGATCAATTATCTCCATTTGTTTGGTGGGTGTTTTGCTGCTGGCTGGCAGAGTAAGTTCATTTGTATGTTAATATTTATGCTGCCGGCTGGTTGTTGATTTGGTAAGTCATGGTCAGTATTTGGACGGGAGCAGGAGTTGTGTTGAATCTGAAGAAATAGAAACAAACTCTCAAGTTTGACTCTCGCTATGTGGGGAATCTATATTCTCTGTCCTAGGACTGGTGATCCACGTGTTCCCGAAGAGATGACTTTGCTTTTGCTTCCCTTGTAGATGCAGAGATTGCAAAACCGTCTTCCACAGATGCTGCCAGGACAGCATGAAATCCTGCCCCCGCTGCAAACGCCGGCAGAAATACCAGCAACAGTTGCAAGCGGACTTTCTCATGGAACCAAATATCTAGCGAGCAGCTTCTCACAGAGGGATTATACACTCATCTGCAAGCTAGTGACCTGGACACTGTGTGAAGGAAGGGAAAAGGGAGCACATGCCAAGTGCCATTCATTCCTAGTAAATACATTCCTAACGCTGCTTGGATCAGCTCCTGTGTGCAGACATTCACCGGGGTGGGAGCAGTCCCAAGTTGTGCAGTGCTCTGGGGTTGCTAAGGCCATGTGCATCTCCTAATGGCCAACAGAGGCTCCGCCTCTTCTGAGAACTGAGAAGAGCCAGTGAAGTAAAAGCCTGCTGGCAAAGATCAGTGACTTGCAAGTAATGGTGCTTCTATTCACACTAACCTGGTGCTGCTTTTTTTTTTGCTGATTGTCCCTCCCTGCGAAAGAACTGACTTCCATTTATTGAGCTCCGCTGGCTCCCATCTTAGAGGAGATACCAATTGTGATGGAAATCTGATAGGTTTCCTATGAGTAAAACCACCAGGTTTCCAGTGGCGTGTCTGTAATGGAAGTGTGTGAAAGTTCTAGCTTTTTAGGAAATTCTCAATACTGAAAACCAGGAGTTTTTGTACGTGACTTTGCACAGCAACTGCATCTCACCTGCTTGGGAATATAAATGTAGCAGCTACCTACGTGCAAACTGCAGGGGGAGCTTTCCAAGGACAAAACCCAAACTGATGTCAACGTGATGCTCTTGTGCCTTTAGCACTTTGTCCGCAGCAGCTGTTTGACCCTGCTGTTTCCGTGCTGTGTGCCAAATGGATGGGAAATACTGTGCAAGATGGGATTTCCAGAAGTCCCCTGCAAGAGGAGAGGCCGCTCTTCTCATCTGCAGAGAAACCTTGGGCCCTTCCACATCTAGCATCCATCAAGGAAAGAGGCCTTTTTAAAAAGAAAAAGGAAAAAAAAACTCTATTCCTCCTTGACTGCTACTTTTTATTTCTTAGCCAATAATAAAGCTGCTACTGGAGTTTATTTTCCTTTCACTCTAATATAGAAATTATTAAAGTTTATCTAAAGAGAATGAAACTCTCCTTTGCTTCTCATGCCAGTGGGTTATAGAGAAGGCTTTGGACTGCTTGGGAACCCAGTTTCTACATTCTCAGTGGAAACACCAGCATAGTGAAGAGAGAAATTGGCCTATACAGCCAGGTATTATGTTAATCAGGTAGATCCCTATCTTTGTTTTAATTACAAAAGAAGAGGTGTCACTTTTAGTAAGGGCTTCCTTGATTTTTAGCTGACTTCGCCAGGTCAGGCAAGCTGAAATGAAATTGTGAGTTGGGTTCTGCTCTAGAAGAGGTTTGCATTTGTCATCAGTTTGTATCTGAATGGCTAAGCCGCTGCTGGAGGAGAACATGATGGGGTGGGCTGGCCCGCCCAGAGCCACGCTGCTGGCAGGACAGAGCCAGCCCCGGCCATGGCTGGCAAGAGGGTGGGTCGGTTCGGCCCAGCCGGAGCCACTGCTGCCAGCGGGCATCCCCAGCTCCCACTGGCAGCAGCAGCTCCGGGAGGATTGACCTGACCCACCCTCTTGCCGGCCGTCACCAGGGCCGGCTCTGTCCTGCCAGCAGCAGCGCGGCTCTGGGTGGGCGGACCCAACCCACTCCGCTCCCCACCAGTAGCCCTGCTGCCCATCGGGGGCGGGGTCCCACAGGGGCCATCTGCCCCGTGCCCCCAATGCTGACGGGAACTAGAGGCCGCCCGCTGGCGGGTGCTGACCCTGGCCAGCAGGGCACCTGAGGCCTGGCCCTGCCCCCTTTTGGCTCCGCCCCCGGCACCTGCTGAGGGTGCAGTGGGAGGGGCTGGCACAGGGCCGGCAAAGGTTGCCGACCCCTGCCTTAAAGTCTGAGTCTTCCATCCTATGAGAAAAAACATGGCTCTTCTGCCGCCCCTGCCCCCTGCAACTCCAGGCCCAGGAGCCCAGGGGAGGAGGGGAGGCAGGCAGATGTGGTATTGCTCTCATTTCTCTAAAACTGACTCTCACACCGTCCCCCCCGTCCCCCCCACACACACACTTTTCCAGAGCACTTTGAGCACTGAGCCCAGGTCCTTCCCCTTTGTCACCGCAGCGGCTCTTTGCCCTTCAGTCAGGCTCTGTGGGCCAGTCGGCCCCTGCTCCTATTCAGCAGCTGCTCTTTCCTCCTCAGCTCCTTCCTCATCTAGTCTCTCTTGCTGAATCCTGGAGATTTTTCTCCAAGAGCTTAGCCTTTGCCCTCACCCCTAAAAGTCTTGCTGTGTCTCAGCTGGATCACCGCAACCATCTCCTGCCAGCTGCCCAAACCTGCTGCTGCTCCTCACACCACGGCATTCCCACACTGGCTGCCTGTCTCCTCCCGCATACTCAGGACAAGGCTCCTGCGAGATCTTGCTGGTCATCTCTCTGCCGCAGCTTCCCCTCTCTCACTTCGTTCCCCATTCTCACTTTACAGATACCTTTGTCTCCTTCCCTTTTAGCTTTGTGCCCTGCGTCCTGCTGCTCCCTGCCTCATCCCCCAAGTGCCCTGGTCTGCTTGTGTCCCCCTGAATTGGTAACTCCCACAACGCTCCCTTTCCTGCACTGCTGCTCCATGCCTTGCCACGGGTTTGTCCATCTCTATTCTAATGCAGATTGCAACCCCTCTGAAGTAGGGGACTGGGCTTATCTGTGTGGGAGGAGACCTAACAGCACTACATACACAAGTGTTTATAAGAATCATTTTCATGGCTGTTGTACCTCACAGTCCATGTTTCTTGCACTCCGGAGGGTTGTTCCTTTTATGGGAAGAGTCCCATGTGTTCTGGCCCAGTGGCACCAGCCTGCCAGTGCCCAGCAACACACCCTAAACTCCACAGCCTCGTCTCTGCCCCAAAATAGCCTAACTCCACTCCCCTCTCTCACCCCTCCCCAGGCGCCGCTGGCCATACTCAGCCACACACCATTCTTGGCTGACTGGGAAGGTCAAGTTCGTTTGAGAGCCCAAGAATCTTCGTCCAAGCAAGAGATTTGTGTAGTGCTGGTGAAAGCCCCAGAATGCACCAGCCAGGTACGTTCGTGGTTTCTGTGGACCACTCTCGCTTCTCCCAGGGATTTCACTACTGCCAATAGCCTCCCATTTCACATGACATGACACCAGGATTTCCCATCTGAAAGCAACTTCCATTTGAAAACCACAGCTGTCGAATTTCAAACTAGCATCTGCTGCCCAGACATCATCTGTCGCATAGTAATGTCACCTCCCTAAGAGCTTCACCTTCTCTGCTGCCACCAGGAGCTTTCCAGCCACTCAGCCTTCATAGACACTGTCCTGGCCGCCAGCCCTTTCTGTCCTGTCCTTGCTGTGACAGCAGCCATGACAGCATTGTCTCCGTGGGCTGTAGCCCATGTGGGGCTGGTGTTGGTTGGCGTAGCTAAATGGGGCAAGAAAGGCCTGTGGTGGTTCAGCTGGCAGAACTTTTCCTTCTACTCTGTGATTTTGCAGCCACGTTTGGGGTGAGGGGGAAATGGCGCACTCAGCCACCTGCCTTCACTGAGGATCCTGTGACACTTTCTGTAAGAACAGAAGAATTGTTAACCATGGCACCCGGGCAAAATGCCAGCTAAGGTCATAGTGTTCTGCCTAGCAAAATGTTGCGCGTGCTTTTGGTTAGATGCAGCATCCTCTGCCACGGCCTGGCCTGAGCTGCCACAGAGAATCAAAAGCCTGACTGGGTAATGGCTTCTTCCCTGCAGTATCTTAGCTGGGGCCTCATCTAGTGCCATTCTCACCACTTCAAAACCTGCTAATTCTCAGGGGCAGCTCAGCTGGGACAGAAATTTCCTGGCTCAGGGGAAGCCAGTAGGGGGCACTGTGCCAGCGAGCAGAGGTGGGCACGGGGTATGAGGCACTGCCCCGTAGTAAGGAGGCCCCCTCACTCGCTTCTCCCTATAGGTGTGTGTGCATGGCGTGGAGTTCTGCCAAGTGGAAGTGGGGGGTCCAGTTGGTCTCAGTTCTGGTGCGGCCGTCGCTATGTATTTGAGTTGCTCGGGTCTGTTTATGTTAGATACGGCCAGTGGAGGCCAGGACATTGGCTGGGTGTTTATTAAAGCCCTTGTGAATCTAAACACATCAGAACTTCAGAGGTCCAGGGAGGTGGTGGAGGACAGGCAGGGGCCAGCTGCAGGACAAGCGGCTCATCTTTTTACCTCAGTGCAGCCAGTTCAATGGCCCAAGGGATGGAACCACTCCCCAAGGGGCCGTTCTTCCACAACCTACAAGCTTTTGCTCTCAGGGCATTTCCAAATTTTCAGCTTGATTGGATCCAATCATTCCCCTTGTTCTGCCCTGAACAATGCGTGTCTTCTGCTTGTTTATACCTTCAGTACTGGAGACTACAGCATGTTCCTTGCTCACCCAAGGAATGTATGCAGCTCTTGTACTTACCTCTCTGACACCCTCCCAACTCGTCCAGATCTGGGGCCTGCCAGAGGGCTGTTTTCTTCTGTGGAATTTGAGGTGACTGGGTGGGACCCCTGGTCAATCGGCTTTAAAAATCACTGCAGGCTTTAAAAATCTGCTCTCAGGGTTCCTGCATCTCTCTGAACATATTCCACAGCTGGTTTGTTCCTTGAGCATCATCCCATGTGGGCACTGAAAGAGGCAGGCGCCTGTGGGACAAAACAGTATGTGATCATTCAACCACAACATAATGTAATCATGGGGGTGGGAGCAGAATTACAATTGTGCGCCGGCAACCTTCTTTCTGGCATTTCCTTTGTTTTGAAAGGCTGACTTTGGTACCTAGATACCAGTCTTTTCATGTAGATTGGGGCCTGGAATAGCCTAGGGTTTTTTTAAAACCCACCCCCCAAAATCTGTCTCCCAGTGGAGACAATATGTAACAGCTGAGGGAACTGTGAGGCTCTGACCAGTCTCCAAGAGGAGGGCAGGCTTCCACTAAGGTTTGCTAACAGAATCAAATTCCTACCTTGTAGCAATGGAATGTGTTCAGAAATAGTGATTTTTTTTTTCCTGCTCGCTCTCCATCAAGCTTGCCACAGGCCAAACTCCTCCCAGGGCTTTGTAGGTTCAAAGTAAAGACACAAATAAGAAAAAAAAAAAGTCTTAAAATGTTGCCATTCTGCCCCGTTCACTATTTCCTTGTTTTTCAGCCCTTCTTCCCCAGAAAGCTGGGGAACTACTATGTGCCAGGGACAGAGTCCAACACATTCTAGGAAGTGAGAGTTCTGCCCACAGGTTACTGAATAACAACACACCGAATCAGTGTGATGCAGGGGAGAAACATGATGAGTTTCAGTATGGGTAAATGTGTCTAGTAAGGTACAAAGACTGGAGGCCTACTTTCACGATAGGGGCTTCAATCATGAGGAGCAGAGACTCTGAAAAAGGTTTGGGGTGGATAATCATTTGAACATGAGTTCCCAGTAGATACAAGATCAAACAGGCTAATGCAGCCCCTGGATGCATAAACACAGTCTAAAGTACCTGCCTGGGGATCAAATATTTGATAATAAAGGTAATAACACCATCCAATGGCTGAAAACAAGCTAGGCAAATTCAGATTGGAAATAAGAACTGCCTTCTAAGTGAGCAATTAACCATGGGAACAATTTACCAAGGGTTCTGCTGGATTCACCATCAGTGCAATTCTTAAATCAAGAGTGGATGTTTTTCTAAAAGATTTGCTCTAGTTCAAACAGGAATTAGTTGATGGAAGTCTATGGCCTGTATTAGACAGGAGAGCAGACTAGATGATCACAGTTGTCTCTTCTGGACTAGGACTCTAAGAGTGCCATCTTGTTACATTCATTCAGCCCTCAATTCCCATTGGCATACCAGGATGTAATAGGATGCTTCTCGGGCCAGGTCTACACTATGGTGCTAAGTCAGCGGGAGATACGTAATCTGTGTTCCACAGAATATGTATCTCCTGTCGATTTAGTTAATTCTACTTACCACGGCGTCTTCACTCATCACCATCGACTTACAGCATTCTCCGGTCGATGCAGCCTTACTCCACTCGAGGGGGTGGAGTAATTACATCAACTGGAGAGAGTGCTTCCGGGATCGACTGACCGGATCTAGACTGCCCACTCACTCGATCCTGCTGCGTCAACCTGAGGATCAATGCAGTTTTTTAAGTGTAGACCAGGCCTCAGATCCAACAGAGAAGAAAATGCTGATTGGAGTTGGTTGGAAAATGGAAATACCCCCTCTCCTCCAAATTCTTCTTTTTTTTTTTTTAATTTGGTTTTGAAAAAAAAAAAAATTTAAATCAGGACAAAATTCCAGGCAGGAAGGATTTTAAAGAAAATTCCCGTCGGGGGACCAGATGGGAATTTTTCAGCTTCTCATCAGCCTGCCTAGGAGGCTCTTCACAAGCAAAGTTGACTAGAGGAGCCACCCACCCTGACTGCTGCAGAGGATGAGTCGAACAGGCTGCTGCACCCAGGGTCCAAATGAGGGAAAATCATTGTGATGAAAACTTTTGACCAGCCCTAAATGGGTGGAGAAAGTTTCAGAGGTTAACACCCCCACTGTATAGCTAGCGAAGATGTGTTTATGACTCACCTTTATCTTTGAGCACCTCCCAATGTTCAGTGTGTGTCCTCACAACCTCCTATGGCGTGAAGCGGAGCCATTCCACCCACTGCGCAGATGGCTGGGGAGGCCTCGATATGCTGAGGGACTGGCCCAACCTCATGCAGTCAGTGGCAAAGCAGAGATTGGGACCCAAGTCTCCCAAAACCTAGGCTAGCCTAAACTGGGCCATCCTTTCTCCAAAAGCATGACGATGACTCAGTTTCCCCTGTGGCTGGAAGGCCCCTCGTCTGCTAAAGAACTCTAACTTGGCCCCCAAGAATAAATTTGCCTAGGGTCGCCAACTGTCTAAGGCCGGCCCTGAGTGGGGGTCAGGTCCTCGGTGCAGGAGGGCAGCCGATGTGGATTACAGGTGGTAGCAGAGGCCTCGTGGAACAGGAAAGGGATCCTGGTGCCTCTCAAGCTACCCCTGGGCTGCATGTTCAGTGCTGGGGTCCCAGGACAGGACAGAGAAACGGCAGGGATTTCTGCCACTGATGGGGCAGGCCTGGCCCCCTCCTCCCAGCCAAAGGCTTCCTGCAGCCGGAACCTCTCTTCCCACTGGAAAGAAGGTGCTTCCTCCCACCTCACCATGGCTGCTTCTTGGTTCCTCTCCTGGGCCATAAGGGGCTCAGCTCAGGCAAAGCAAACTTAACCCCTCATTGCCCAAACTCCAGTGGAAGCAGCACCAGCAGCCCAGACCTGCCTGTGCACCAGAACAGAGCCGAGGGCGAAGGCAGAGAAACAGCACAGATCGTGCAGTGCAAACTGGACTTCCCAGCAGCTCTGAGCTTAGCCAGCTCTGTTGGGTGCTGGGCCTGGTGAGTTTCTGGAGCAGAGGCGCAGACAGCGAGGGGCCAGTGGGACTGGATTCAGGCAAGCACCTTACTGGGAAGTTAGGGGGAGCCCTGCTGTCTAAAGCAAACCACGCAAAATAAGCAAATGAGGAGCATTGATTTCCTTTCCTGGCCTTGCCCCCATCCCCTCAGGTGGCCAAGAGCCTTGGGTGGGACTTCCTGAATGCTATAGCCCCTGCTCCTGGAGATGGGAAGAGAGAAAATGGCACCAGCTCCCCTGCTCCTAATTAAGCTCTATACAAATCCTGGAGACGTGACAGGAAACAACTTACACCTCTGGGCTAACTACTCCTTCCCTTCCCCATCCCTGCCCCTCCCGCAGGAGAACGGAAAAGCTGCAAGATGCCCACAAAATGCCAGGCAGGGAAATTCCAGGAGCGGCTGTCCATTGATGCAAAGAGCTTTTTGTTTTCTCTGAGTCACCAGAGGAAAATGTATTGGAGGATCCCAGCCCATTTTCCTGTAGTCCGGTGCTGTCCTCAGAGGTGGAGTTGGATAGAAATTTGCGCTCTGAGCGGCCAGTGGGTCAGATGAGACGCAGAGGAAACTGTCTCTCTTGCGGCTGGTCGTTTCACTCTCCTGGGGAAGGCTGGGGCAGGCTTGAACTGCGTGTAATCACTGTGTGATTTTTGCATTGCTGTCATCTCCCCCGCTCTAACCTAAAGCTCCTCTTGATGTGAGGAAGTTGGTGAGAATCTTGGTTCTGTGAATTTGCTCTCTATATTGTTCAACAGGAAATGAGGGAGAGAGAGCAGAAGGCAAGTTGAGACCAGCTTTAGTCACCAACACGCAGTCAGAAACAGGTTCCAGCTGGGAGCTGCTGAAAGCAATCAGCAGAGCTGGCAACAGAGTGCCACGGAAATGCAGAAAATAAAAACGGGAAAAGCCACCATCGTGCTGACTATGCTGGAGAGGCACTAGCAAGATGTGAACCTTCAGGTAAATGCACCAGGCAGTTCTGGCTGGGCTGCACAGTGCACAGCCGGGTGGCTGGATGACTCTCGGAAAGTTCTCTGGCGGGAAGCTCTTTGCCAGCGCCTCGGTTTCCCACAAAGGTGGAGTGTAATCTCCAAGCAGGTCCCAGGGAACGGGGGCTGTTGGTGGAGTTGAGACAATATCAATGTGTGTGAGAGCCGGCTTACTCTCAGGCCTGGTGGCTGGGTTTGTCTTTCACCCCAGCTCTTGGGAGTTTGATGCCCGGGAGATGAATAACATCTGATCTGAATAACGTCTGTTCCAGGCTAGTGGCCACAAGCTGCTAAATAATTACAGAACTGCAGAGCAGCGAGTGCTAACTGTAGCAATGCAGTGAACCTTGCGGGTGTCTTACAGAGCAGAACGTCGGTCTTCACAATAGTGCGTGAGCCAGACCCTGTGTCACTCAACAGTACCACGTACAGGCTTCTTTCCTATTGGGCTGTGCCCGGAGCGCAACCCCACCAGCAAATAGCAAACTGGTTTGGCAGCTCTGTGCTGCCCGGTCTAGATTGAATCAGGGTTGAAAGGTGGATGTGAGGGCTCAGCTCCTCAGGCATCAGGCGGGGTGGCCAGGCAGCCTCCCTTCAGGCACCAGGAAGGAGGTTTCTGAGGCTCCAGGTGCAGAGCTGACCCTGCCTCCCTTCAGTCACTGCTGAAAATCCCAGACACAGCGGATGTACCGAAGCTGAGCATCTGTCCCCGTACCCGGGTCACTGGCTCCCAGCCGGGGGAGGAGGAGGATGGTCTCCTGCCTGGGCCATGGAGGAGCTTTGACAAGATGATTTAATGGTCCCTCCTGCTCCGAAAATCCTTGGCTCCATTTTGGCCCAAGCAGGCCTGATCCAGTGGCAGGCCACGTCACTATCTCCTGGGCATGTCTCACTGGTCTCCTTGTAAGGAGGCACTAGTCTGGGTCCTGCTTGCTGAGACAATATTCCAAAGCTACCCAAGGGCAGAGATGGGGCTGCCAGGGAAAACATCGGCCAGACACCATGTGTCCAGCACAAATGCTACCATGCTGGATCAACCCAGGGGGGTCCCCTTTGGCAGCAGCCAGTGCCAGATGCCACAGGGGAAGGCGAGCAGGTGATGAGGGGAGAAACTGCTCTCCCATTTGTTCCCCGGTCCCTGATAGTCAGAGATCGGTTGAAACTCTGAAGTCAGAGATTTAATACACCTCCCCACTGGCTGACTATTCTAACCTGGAAATTCTTGTATCCTTATAAGCCTTCAATCTCTTTTTTTTAATCTCAAACTTTTGGCCTCAACAACTTCCTGTGGCGGTGAGTTCCCCAGGCTCATCACGGGTTGTATGTGAAAGATATTTCCTTTGATAGGTTTTGAATTTTAATCTCATTTAACATCCTTTTGCTCTTGTGTCATGAGACAGAGGGAACAGATGTGCCAGTTTCCCTTCTCTGCCAGTCATTATGTGTAGCCTTTTCTCACATCTCTTATTTGTCTCCTTTCCAAGAGCCCAGTTGTTTTGTGCGTTCTGCATCGCATGTGGGGTTTTCCCAAACCCTCAATCAGGCTTGTTGCCCATCTCTGACCCCCAGCAATTCTGCAGTGTCCCTGGTGGGATGGGCTGACCAATGCTGCATCCAGATGAACCTGCCCAGTGAGCTATATTGAGCCCTTAGACTGTTCCTTTTATTATTCTCCCACCTTGCTGGCTTGCCTGGCGGCACTGAGGAGCACCTAGCTTCATTGTGACTTGGCTCACGCAGGAGAGAGGCTATGATATTTTCCCATCATTCTGCTTCTGTTGCAGCACTCAGGGCCCTCAGTCATGGCCAGGGCCTGCCATGCTAAGCGCTGGACACGCGGTCGAACACTGGGGTCTTTTCTGATCCATGTTCAAAGCCCCTGGGAGCAATTTGATTTGTTGCCTGATTTACCCCGAGCTGCCGCTTCGCTCTCTTCTCCCAGGGGAGGCCAGAGGCACGTGGCCACCATAGGCGTCGTAGCCTGAGCCCCTAACCTTTTTCCCCAGCAGGCACATGCGCAGACAGCCTCTTTGCAAGGGAGGAGGAGCTAAGCAGGGAACGGCCACAGAGGCAGTGTGAGAAACACTCCAGGGGGCAGGTCCGCAGTCATTGTCTCCTTAATGGCCCATTAAGGGAGGCACAGGTTCAATGGGGTGGGGGAGAAACCTGCCCCGTGAGTCACCCAGAGTCACACAATTTGGAATACAGATACAGCTAACCATTCATACCTTCTAAGACAGGTATGATACCCACACACAGACAAAATACTCATTTCTAGCAAGTTACAACCTTCCTATTGATAGCAAACATGACATAACTCCTATGAATTATAGCATAAAATATTAATATGAAATAGTATCATAAATGGTCTGCTAAATCCAGACAGCATCACAGAGTGGGCTTACTCAGTTTTGGCTGTTAAGTCCTTTCTGCTTTGTTTCCCTAGGAGAGGGATAGGGAGCCTGGCAGGAGCTGTGGGGTGAGAGAAGGGAACAGTGCAGCAGCCTTCTCTGCCTTTTCTTCAGTTCACTCTGTTGTCTTCTCTTTGGCTATTTGCAGGGGAGGCACAGGCCGGCAGCCTGGCTGGCTGGGTCTGCTAGTTTGGTGGGACACCGCTCATGGCACCACACTGGCAGCCCCAGGCAGTCTATCTGCTTGCCTTGTGAATTCCCCAACTTCCTCCACCTGGTTTGTGTGCATCTGAAGCTGGGACCCGGCCAGAGCCTTTTTCAATTTCCTGCCCTGCGGCATGTTGAGGCGTGTGGCCCAGGGCTGGAACAGCATGGGAAAATGCAGCTGCTGTGCTGCCTCTCCTGGTGCCCACTACCCAGCTGCACTGCTCCCCTGCCACCCTTTCCCTTCTCCCCACTCTCCTGCTGCCACCCTGAAGATTGGGGGTGAGGGCAAACTTTACAGCAAAGTTAATAGGAGGGGTGGGCATTATTTAAAAGCAGTAGGGCTATGTCTACACTTGGTAATTTAAGTCGACTTAGTGTGTCCACACTTAAAAATAAAGTCGACTTAAAGGGGAACTTAAAAAGTGGACCTAGAGCGTCGACTTCTATGGGCTTAGGGGGACCTAGGCGAGGTCCACAGTGGCAGGGGGGGCACCCCTTGCCCAATGCCAGGAGGCTCAGCCTTTGGGCAAAGGGGGACAGGGACCCTGGCAGGGCATAGGGGCAGGGGGGGCAGGGCTCTGCCCTGCCAGGTGGGGGGGCATGCCAGGCTCCCCCTGTGCCCCCCCCATGGCAGGGAGGGCATTGGTGTAGCCCTGGGGTAGCCCTAAGTCGACTTAGGCTCCCCTATGTCTACACTGGCTTAAGTCGACTCTAGGGAGTCGACTTAAGCCTTAGGTCTACTAGGAAGGTGGTTTTATAAAGTTGACTTAATCTCAAGTTGACTTAATGAAAGCCTGGTGTGCACCTGGACTAAGTTAGATCAACTTAAACCTCCTTAAGTCGACCTAACTTGCAAGTGTAGACGTACCCTATGAGTCTTTCTGGGCATTTGATCATTCAATTAGATCTACCTCAACTTACACAGTGTTGAAACTCTCTGGGATAAGTCACAGATCCCATCAATTACATCGAAATGTGTCTCCTTGGTCTGTCTGGACCACATAAGACCATGGATGCAGCTGTTTTTTTAATGAGACCTCTTTGGCCCCAAGTATTAGAGGTGTGATTCCTCAGGCACACTATCACCTGGGTTAAGGGATGGGAGATCATGAGCCCTTCTGTCAAAATAATATTTCTGCTTCCTCTTCTGATTTTCTTTCATCTTCCGAATGGTACCATTGTTCTGAGATGGCAGCAAGTTATCAGTAATAGGTAAATTAGACCTGATCCTTCTTCCCATTAACAGCTGAGCTGGAGAAAAGCCATTCTCCAGCGGTGAACTTCGGTAGATCAGAAATGCTTTATACAGATCACCCCACTGTCAAAAGTCTTTTTCATCAGGTCCTTTATTGTCTGTATAGACCTTTCCACCCGTCCATTTGATTGGGGGTAATTTCGTCTGGAGGTTTCATGATGAAAATCCCAATCTGAGGCAAATTGCCTAAACACTGCACTTGAAAATTGTGGACCATTGTCGCTGAAGACCTCATCAGGAATTCCATGTCCAGAAAAAAATTATTTCATGCCAGCGATCACTGAATTACTCTTAGTACTGTGTAGTGTGCAAATTTCTGGATATAGGGAGTAATAATCAGTGACTATTACATAACCTTTGAACACCAGGTAAATTAATCCACACCTACCTTCTCATAAGGACTCTGGGGAACAGAATGGGGTTTCAGTGTCTCTACCTGTTGGCATGGAGCCAATACATGACATTTCATGCTCGTTCTTTGCACTTCTCAATTCCTAAGTGACCCTCATGGATCTACTGTAGCATTTCTATTTGGAGGCTCTGTGGAATTACGACCTTACCACCCTTTAAAATCACCACATCTACCACAGTCAGTGCATGTCTGCAGTTCCAATAGTCTCTTTTACTTACACAGAAACTGCTTATTATTTCAGGCCACCCTTTAGTTATCACTTCTATAAGGATTCCCAATGATTCATCTTTCCTCTCATTTGTTGCAGTCTCCTGTTAGCTATGGAATTTGATCTCACACTCATATCAACGTAGGCTTGCACCTCTGTCTCCAGTGTCTTCTCGGATGCCATAGGTGCTACTACTCTGGAAAATGCATCTGCTGTGAACATAAATTTGCCAGGCGTGTAGGTCACCAGCAAATTATATTCCTGCAACTTTATCATCATTCTATGAATCCTTAAGGTATGCTCATTTAGAGTTTTGCTAAATAATGCAATCAAGGGCTCGTGATCTGTTTCAACTTCCACTGTCTGACGAAGTGGGATTTTCTCCCACGAAAGCTCATGCGATTAATAAATCTGTTAGTCTTTAAAAGTGCCACAAGACTCTGTTGTCTTTCTACAATAGACTAACACGGCTACCCCTTTGGAATTTGTCCATAAATACAGTGATTGAATTTTTCACAGGCAAAAAAGATTCCTAAAAGCTCCTTCTCAAACTGTGCATATCTAGTCTCTGCATCAGTCAGTGATTTGGATGTGTTATGCCACGCGTTGCCAGCAATCCTCAAGTTTCTGTAAAATCACTGCATCTAGCCCAAACTGTGATGCATCCACTGAAATCTTAATAGGCCTTTCTGGAGCATAAAATTTCAATACTGGTTCTTGTACCAAGTGTTGGTTTAAACCTTCCGTGATTCCTCCTGAGCAGCATCCCACCACCATTCATTTTTGTCCTCTAGCAGTTGTCTCAATGGCGCTGCCTTGGCAGAAAGATTGGGTATGAATTTTCCAAGATAGTTAACCATTCTCAGGAACTGTTGGACATCTTTCTTTGACTGGGGACGTGGCATCATTTCAATGGCAGAAATCTTCCTCTTATCAGGTTTACACCTTCATGGGAAATAATGTCCCCTATAAAAGTCAGTTCTCTAACTCCTAACACACATTTGTCCTTATTTAGTTTGAGGCTTGCAGCTCTAGTTGCATCCAGCATTTGCTGAAACCGATGATCATGCTCCTCTTTTGTAGAGCCCCAGATGATGATGTCATCCATGGAGGTGTCCACACCCTAATATGTTCGTAGATCATGTGTATGATTTTGTGATACGCCTCTGGTGCTGACGCTATACCGAAGGGTAAGTGTAAAAACCCGTATCTTCCGAATGGAGCATTAAATGTGCATAATTTTGAGCTTTCCTCTGTTAGTTTTAGCTGCCAAAAATCCTGAAGATGCATCCAATTTACTGAAATATTGAGCATTTGCAAAATGATCCATAATCTCTTCTCTAGTTGATAGTTTGAAATGTTCTTTTTGTATAGCTCTGTTGAGGTCTCTGGGATCTAAGCATACGCGTAGCTGGCCAGTGCTTTTTTTCCACTATGATTAGGGAGCTCACACATTTCGGTGGGTCCTCTACTTTTTGTATTATGTGCATTGCTTCCTTCCTTTCAAGCTCAGCCTTGAGTTTATAAAAGTGCAACTGGCACCTTTCTACATGGATGAATAACTGAAGGGACCTGCTTCTTTATGCAGATTGTATGTTCACCTTGCAAGCAACCCAATCCCTGAAACGGTCCTGATATTCCTGAACGAGTGCCTCATAGCCAGATGCATACAATCTTGTAGAGAGAGCACCCTTTTTACCGGATTGAGTTTCTCACGTGCAGCCAAGCCCCAAATTGGTGTCACATCCTGTGGCACGACAATGAAAGGCAGCCTGTAGATGGTGTTCTTATGGTTAATGCTAGCGAAGCAGCGTCCCTGCACTGGTATATTTGTTCCAGAATACCCAGTTACTTTTATATTTGTTGGTTCCAGCTTAGGTCGTATCCTCAGTCTTGCATAATCTCGTGCAGACAGAACATTAACCTGAGTCCCTGTGTCTAGTTTCAGTGGAATGGCTGATCCATTCACTGTTGGAGGCAGTATCCAGTCCCTCTCATTAGGCTTGCTTGATCGCAGTACATCTACAAAACACTCCTCAGACTGTCAGTAACTAAATGCACTTGACTTTTCTGCCTTTGGGATCTGCAGCAGTCTGCAAAAGGATTACATTTCCCACAGTTATGACAGAGTTTCCTATAGGCAAGACACTGTTTGGGACCATACTTTGATCCACACTTGCCACGTGACCATCTGGACTCAGTGTTCCTGATAGCAGGGGTTGGTTCCATCTTGTGATTTGAGCCACTCTGGCTATATGCTGTTTGTCTGAGTGCATAGACTGTCCCTCCTGGTGTGAATTCAGCTCTTTTACGTGTGTTTTTACCATTTCAGTGGCCCTACATATTTGGAGAGCTTAATTCAAAGATACCTCCCCCTCTCTCAGTCTCTCTCTTAACACATTGTCTGTAATACCACAAATGAGTCTTTGATCAGAGACACTATCAAGCCACCAAAGTTACAGCTTTTACTGAGTTTCCTTAATTCTGTGACATACAGCTCTGTGGTATTATCCGGTTTTTGCATGCATGTAAAAAATCTATGCATCTCAAAAGTGACATTCGTTTTTGGCATGCAATATTCCTCAAATTTAGTCAGTATTATATTTAAATTCATGCTTTCACCATCTTGAAATGCAAAGTTATTATAAACATCCCGTCCCACCTCTCCAACAACATGTAAAAATACAGACGATTTTTTGTTTTCATCTTTGTTCTGTGGTTGTGCCCCAGTGGCAGACAAATACAACAGAAATTGCTGCTTAAACTTTATCCAGTTCTCTACAATATTGCCAGACATTTGCAGAGGGGAAGGAATTTGTAAAACATCCATTCTTAGACTTTACACTTAAAACTTGCTGAAGGCTTCCTTTGTTTTCAGAGATCCCCTGTGTTTGTCTGTTTTCAGTTGCAAACACAGGAGTTTTCCTCTAAGTCTTTTCAGTTTCCAAACTCATTCACCACTTTCTAACATCATGTAATGATCTTGAGGATAAAGACCACACTATTGAATGAGTGAGGAATAGAAGTTTAATAACACAGACAGGCATTCTAAAGGGGTAGCTGTGTTAGTCTAGTTCAGCAAAACAAACAAGGAGTCCTGTGGCACTTTTAAAGACTAACAAATTTATTTATCGCATGAGCTTTTGTGGGAGGAAAATCCCACTTTGTCAGACACTTTGTAGATGGAGAATATACAGAGTGGGAGGAAATTAAATGCAGGGAAATGTATGACACAGGATCAGGTCAAGCTGTAACAGCAAATCAAAATAGGTGTTGGGATTTGAATAATGTGTGACGGAATGGTTATGAGCTACAAAGTGGTCCAGCTCAGACCATAGCTCACCCCGACACCTGAGGACTTGGATGGGAGCTGGCTGGGACCCACAAGCTCAGCCCAGCAGCGGATGGCCCAGAAATCAAGACACTTGAGGGAGTTGGGTGTGCTTCCCTCTTGTGCCTCAGGCCCGTCGTACAAGCGCATGGGTAGTATCCTGTAACTCCAGGCTGCTGCCGCCTGAGGCGTTCTCAGGACATTTAATCCCTGAACTTACCAGAGGATTTTTAAAAAGCTGCAAGGCAGAGCTGAGTCATAGGCCACCAGGCGGGACCACTGTGACCGTCCAGTCTGACCCGGATAACGCAGGCCAGAGAACTGGCCCACTGTCCCGTCTAGAGCAGATCTTTTAGAGAAACGTCCATCCTCGGTTCAAAAATTGCTGAGGATGGAGAATCTGCCATGACCCTGAAGTAAATTGTTCCAGGGATGAATGAGCCTCCCTGTTAAAAGGCAGTGGTTGGATTCAGCTGAAATCAGGGCTTTTGGAGGGAAGAGGGTGAGCGCATCGGTTAGCAGGGGGTCGCAGTCTCTGGCTGGGCAAACGTCACTGCTGTAAACTTATTCCCCCGCTTCATGTCTTTCAGGCAGAGGAAACAGGAACTGTTCACAGGAAGCTGCTGCAAAGCACCAGGATTCCTGGGGCAGAAATGGAGCCAGCCGCCGGCGCGCCGGAGGACGTGCACGTCCTGGTGGAGTATGCGTTTGAGTACACGGCGAAGGACGGGACGCTCATTTCCATAAAGCCCAATGAGAGATATGTTCTGCTGCGAAGAACGAACGATCACTGGTGGCATGTTAAAAAAGGCAAGAACACCAGGGCGTTTTACATCCCAGCGAAGTACGTGAAGGAGCTGCCCCCTGTAACCCAGCCCACAAGCTTGCTTGAGTTTCCTCCCGAGGCCCCTGGACAGCGGGGCTCCAGGAGCTCTTTGGAGGGAATTGTCCTACAGCCGGCCAGGGCTGGCCAGGACCAGCCTTTGACCTACGAGTACAAATTCCTGAGTGCTGCCCAGCAGGATGAGCAGCAAAACCTGGATACAAATGAACCCGACAAGCTCTCGGGGTCTGGAAGCACGGTGTCAGGGGCTGGAACTTTGGGGCCTGCTTGTAAAAACCTCAGCTTTGAAGGGAAGACCCTGACACAAGCCATGGGAAAGGGAGAAGATTTTCCTCCTGTGCTGACTTCGTTTCACAGACCTCACTGCACAAAAAGCAGCCGGTCTCCGGCCAGGCACATCCACCTCGTCCCGTCCCCGCAACCGACACAGTCCCTGGATAGCCTGGCCAGGGTCATACCGAACACCCGACTTGGCATCACTCCGACGGGAGCCTGCAAAGCTGGGACAACAGCAGATGTTTTGCTTTTCCCAGAGTCTCTCAGCGAGAGCCAGTCTGAAAACATTTATGAATCCATCAAGGACGTAGAGAGACAGGAGACAGCAGCTGCCCGGGCAGAATCCAGACGGCCAGCTCAGGTGGGTAACACAACTTCCTCACGGGCCACGAAAGAGAACCAGGTTGGTTGGTGGTTAGAGGACCAGACTGGGAGTCAGGCCTTGTGGGTTCCTAGGCTGACTCTTCCGCCTTGGGAAAATCTCTCCCCCTTGCGTCTCTAGATCAGTGGTGGGGAGACAAGGAATCGTGCTGCTTATTTAATGAGTGTGAAGCACTTTGAGCTCCTCAGAGAAAAGAAGAGCACTGCATGAGAGCAAAGCTGTGTAGTGATCACAGCCACTTTGTGCTTGCACCTCTCATGCTTTTTTCAGGCAGGTGAGAAAACCCTTGCTGGGCTGGGCTGGGCTGGGCTGGCTCTTCTGCCCCTTATTTATTGGCTTCAACCCTGCATCTCTCTGGCCTTATTTAAGCCCCAGTGCTGCAGCCTGTCCTATGGGACCAGCTCCCTACGTCCAGGCAGCACCCTGCCAGCTCAGCTGAACACCAAAGGGACGCTACGCCCAACTTGTTCTGCCTGCAGAGCTTGTACCTGTGCTGGTAGAAGAGCTCCAGTTTTATCCTAGTATTTCTCTTCAGGGTCTCCAGTGAAATTGACAAGTATGACAGCTCTCCACGCCATACGGGGGCACAGTATCCACCTGACTCTCTGACGCCTTAGCTTTGATAACAAAAGTCCTATGTTGCTCGTCTAGGTGATTTTATTTTTTCAGCAGAACAGGGCTGTCTTGTTGGCAAAGAGGGGAGTGTAGTGTGTCTGCTAGGACTGTTCTGTTGTAGACACGGCCTTATTTATTGCCTGAATAAATTTTGTTAGTCTTTAAAAGTGCCACAAGACTCAAAACAAATGGATAACAAAGCAAGGCTTCAAAGAGAAACTGCAGAACTGGAATTTATATGCAGACTTGACAACATTGTCTCAGGGTTAAACAGGGACTGTGCATTTTGTTCTCAATAGAACAGGTGATGTGACCTCACCTTCCTCTGTAGTCTGTTCCTCAGTGTTTAAATCCCAACACATATTCTGATTTGCTTTTACAGCCTGACCTGATCCTGTGCCATACATTTCCCTGCATTTAATTTCCTCCCACTCTGTAAGTTCCCCATCTTCAAACCATCTGACAAAGTGGGATTTTCTCTCACGGAAGCTCATGCGATAAATAAATTGGTTAGTCTTTCTAAGTGCCACAGGACTCCTTCCAAAGGGTAGCCGTGTTAGTCTATTGCAGATAAACAAACAGAGTCCTGTAGCACTTATAAAGACTAACAGATTTATTTATCGCATGAGCCTTCGTGGGAGAAAATCCCACTTCGTCAGACGCTTTGAAGTGGGATTTTCTCCCACAAAAGCTCATGTGATAAATAAATCTGTTAGTCTTTATAAGTGCCACAGGACTCTGTTTGTTTAACAGGACTCTTTGTTTGTTTTGATGAACTAGACTGACACTGCTACCCCTTTGGAACAAGACTCCTTGTTTGTTTTGAAAACTTTCTGGGACTTTGAAATGGGAGGAGTGGAGGCAGATGGCTGCAGGCAGCCAAGATCAAAGAGGTGACCAGAGCGGCACTTAGGATGGCATGCTGGGATAATAGGGGGCTATTTTTAGCAATATAACCTATGGGCAGTGTCTACACACAATAACTTTGGCAGAATAAGGCCTTGTACACACTACAGCCTTATTGCGCAGTTAGGAGCTTTAACGCTGTGAGCGTACACACTACAATGTTGCCTGTTGCATGGCAACAGCCCTCTTGCCTCACAACAGGTACATCACCCAGACAACCATAGAATCATAGGGATGGAACGGACCGTATGAGGTCATCTAGTCCAACCCCCTGCTAAAAAGCAGGACCACTCCCACTAAATCATCCCAGCCAGGGTTTTGTCTAACCAGGCCTTAAAAATCTCCAAAGATGGAGATTCTACCACCTCCCTAGGTAGCCCATTCCAATGCTTCACCACCCTCCTAGTGAGAAAGTTCTTCCTAATATCCAACCTCAACTTCCCCAGCTGTAATTTGAAACCATTGCTCCTTGTTCTGTCCTCTGTTACTATGGAGAACAGCCTAGCTCCCTCCTCTTTGGACCACCCCTTCAAGTAGTTGGAGGTTGCTATAAAATGTCACCTCAGTCTTCCCTTCTGCAGAGTAAATAAACCTAGTTCCTTCAGTCTTTCCTCATAAGTCATGTGCCCCAGCCCCCTAATCATTTTCGTTGCCCTCCGCTGGACTCTTTCTAATTTGTCCACATCCTTCCTGTAATGGGGTGCCCAAAACTGGACACAGTATTCCAGATGCGGTCTCACCAGTGTCGAATAGAGGGGAATTATCACATCCCTCGATCTGCTGGCAATACTCCTACTGATGCAGCCTAATATGCCATTGGCCTTTTTGGCAACAAGGGCACACTGTTGGCTCATATTCATCTTCCCATCCACCATAACCCCCAGGTCCTTTTCTACAGCGCTGCTACTTAGCCGATCATTCCCCAGCCTGTAGCAGAGCATGGGATTTTTCCGTCCGAAGTGCAGGACTTTGCCCTTGTCTTTGTTGAACCTCATGAGGTTTCTTTCGGCCCAGTGTTCCAATTTGTCCAAGTCTCCCTGGATCCTGTCCCTGCCCTCCAGAGTATCTACTATTCCCCCCAGCTTAGTGTCATCCACGAACTTACTAAGCACGCAGTCTATCCCATCATCAAGATCATTTATGAAGATGTTGAACAAACCGGCCTCAGGACCGACCCCTGGGGCACTCCACTTGCTACTGGTTGCCAACCAGACATCGAACCATTGATTCCTACCCGCTGAGCCCGTTGATCTAGCCCGTTTTCTATCCACCTTACGGTCCACTCGCCCAACCCATACTTCCTTAACTTGCTGATGAGAATGCTGTGGGAAACCATATCAAAAGCCTTGCTAAAGTCGAGGTATACTATGTCAACGGCACTTCCTGCATCCACAAATCCAGTCATCTCATCATAGAAGGAAATCAGGTTGGTCAGGCACGATTTGCCCTTGGTGAATCCATGTTGACTGCTCCTGATCACTCTATTTTCCTCCAAGTGTTTCAGGATGGATTCTTTGAGGACCTGCTCCATGATTTTCCCAGGGATTGAGGTGAAGCTGACCAGTCTGTAGTTCCCCAGATCCTCCTTTTTCCCTTTCTTGAAGAGAGGTACTATATTTGCCTTTTTCCAATCCTCCAGGACCTCCCCCATTCGCCACGAGTTCTCAGAGATAATGGCCAGCGGCTCTGCCATCACTTCAGCCAACTCCCTCAGGACCCTCGGATGCAGTTCACCCGGCCCCATGGACTTGTGTACATCCAATTTCTTTAAGTGTTCCCTAACCTGACTTTCCATCACTGAGGGCCACTCTTCTCTCCATTCCGCGTTACCCTGTGTAGTAGCCTGGGAACTGGCCCTGCCTGAGAAGACTGAAGTAAAAAAATCATTGAGTACTTCAGCCTTTTCCGCATCATCCACCACGAGGGTGCCTGCCCCATTCAGTAAGGGACCTACACCACCCCTGATCCTTTTCTTGTTGCTAACATACTTATAGAACCCCTTTCTGTTATCCTTCACATCTCTTGCTAGCTGCAACTCCAATTGTCCTTTGGCCTTTCTGATTTTATCCCTGCAGCCCCGAGCAATATCTTTATACGCCTCCCTTGTCATCTGTCCAAGCTTCCACTTCTTGTAAGCTTCCCTTTTATGTTTCAGCTCACCGCAGAGTTCTCTGCTAAGCCACTCTGCTAATCGTGGTAATGCTTTTCACAGATCATCTGTCCCACAATAGAGTGTGTGTGTACATTCACTGCGGGTTAGATAGCCTCCGGAAATGTCCCAGAGTGCTAGTCGAGGCCACTCTGAGACACCGGAGCTGTCATACTTGTCAATTTCACTGCTCTAGCAGAGTAGTGAAATTGACAAGTAGGAGTGGAGCTCCAGCTGCAGCGTTTGCTGGCACTCACTGGCTTTGTCTACACTTGTTCAAGTAAGTCGACTTAGCATGCCTACCCTGTAAATTTAGGTTGACTTAAAGTCAACCTTGCCAAATCAACTTAGAGTGTCCACACTGGACGCCTAAGTCGACTTGTAAGGGCTAAGTGGACCTGGGAGTGGTGCATGGTGGGAAGGGGGGCACCTCTCGGGTGCCCCCCTTCCCTGGGCACCCCTTCAAAAGTGCCAGGGAGCTCAGAATCTTCCCCATTGTACCAGGGCACATGGGGGCTGAGCAGGGCAGGGACAGGGGCAGGGTATAGGAGTGGGGTGGGCAGGGCTGTGTCCTGCCCTGTGGGGGGGCACGCCAAGCTGTGGCTGTGCCAGGCACCCTAGCAGGGAGGTCAGTGGTGGAGCCCTAGGGACCCTTTAAGTCGACTTTAAGTCAACTTAGGGCTACTCTGCGTCTACACTGGCTTAAGTCGACTTAGTAAAATTGACTTAACCAGTAAGTCGATTTAAAACTAGGTTTTATTAAGTCGACTTAAAATTTCCTTAAGTCGACTTAAGCAGCAGCCCCGCTGTACCCACCATGCACTGCTCCTTCTAATGAAAATGCAAAGGAGCGTGTGAACTCTCCTTTGCGTTAGAAGGATTAATGTGTGGACAGGGGAAAGCATTAGTTACAACGCTTTGCTTGTCCCGCAACAATTTATTGTGGGACAAGTCTGTCGTGCGTACATAGCCTAAGGCTCTCTGCCTTTCCCTCTAGGTGGTTTTATTTTGGTGACAAAACGGGGCAGTTTTGTTGGGTAAAAGGGTGGTTGTAATGTGCAAGCTAGGGTTGTTTTGTGGCACAAAAGTCACCTTTTGTCAGCAAAACTTTCTAGTGAGTTCAAGGCCTTGGAGCCTGGTGAGTGAGAGGGTCCTTTCTGTTGTCTGTCAAGATGCAGATCTGTTTGTTCCTGGGCAAAGAACAGCCGGCCTCCTGAAAGACAAATGGTAGCCCATCAGCTTTGATGGCACTTGGCTAGAGAGGTTAACTTGTCCATAGTCCTTGAGAAACAGGTTTCCCTCTCCCCAGATTTGTCTGGTAAATGCACTTCATGTTGTGACACACCTTTTGCTATGATATTATTGACCAGTGAGTTATTAGCATCCAGTGACACCTCACCAGGCGGATTTTGTACAAAGGTGATTACAACAGCGCAGGGTGTGAATATGGGCGTGCATTCCAGCACAGGGGACCTTCACAGACATGACACAGTGGCTATGTGCGGCACCTGAGAGCATACGTACGGCAGCGCTGCAGCCACGGACCATCCCAGAGGTTGCTCCTATGTCCCATTCCCAAAACCAGTAGAAAATAATGTAAGAGTCTTCCTTCCGTCTTCACTGAAGTATTTCTCCTGTCAGTGCTTGACAGGCTCCAACGCCGAGTTAACATGATGGGGAAACCTGAATTTCAGGCAGCACCTGCCTTTTCAGTGCTGGAATTTGCAATTGGACTGAGACATTGAAACTTTTGGTTTTGCATCTAATGATTATTGTTTGGGAATTTAGAGGCGTCCCTGGTCGGGCGTGACCTTTGGACATGTGGCTCAGTTTCCCCATTTCTAAGGGAAGGTTACTGGTACTTTCTACCTTTGCAAAGTGCTTGGAGATCTCAAGGCAAAAGCCTGGTATAAGAGCTAGCACCCTTGTGCTGCCTTACTGGCTATGTACACACGATCACTTTATTGCACGGTAAGGCTCCTTACCACACAATAAAGCTAGTAGCGTACACACGATCAATTTCCCTGTTATGTGACAACACCGTCTTGCCGTGCAACAGTTAAACCACTCAAATCGAGAGAGGTAGCATTACTGCGGAACAGCTGTTCTGCGGTAATGCTCGTGTGTACACATTTTGCGGATCAGACAGCCTCCGGAAATGTCCCAGAGTGCCAATCAAGGCCACTCTGGGACATTGGAGCTGTCAAATATGTCAATTTCACTGCTCTAGCTGAGCAGTGAAATTGAGTATTATGGGAGCTGCCCGGTTTGGCGGCTCCCCTGGACTGAGCTAGGGGGCTGGCCTGAACCGGCTGCCCACACCGATTCGGGCCAGCCCCCTAGCTCAGCCCCGGGGCTTCGGGTGGTGGCAGGGACAGGCGCCGCCGCTCCTGCTGCCACCCGAAGCCCTGCAGCCCCCTAGCTCAGCTTCTGGGCTTCGGGTGACAGCAGGCGCTCCGGCGCTTAAGCGCTGCAGTGCCTGCTGCCATCCGAACTAGCTCGGGGTTCAGGTGGCGGCAGAGGCTCCGGTGCTTAAGTGCCGCAGTGCCTGCCGCCACCCAAAGCACG
>ML685863.1:8267027-8321089 GCA_007922175.1 Pelusios castaneus | reverse complement strand
CTCCTTTGCGATAGAAGCAGCACGTGTGTACACGAGAAAGTGCTATATTTATAGCGCTTTCCTTGTCCCGCAATAACTTATTGCCGGACAAGTTTATCATGTGCACATAGCCACTGAGTTATCAAATTCCCTCCTTTTCTCTGCACTCAGGTAGTGTGGAGAGACCAGTGGAGGCCTCCATGGCCTGGATCATTCTGCAGCCAGGTCCCATGGATAACAGCTCCTCTCCCGGGAGCCTGGCTCAGCAAACATTTCCAATTCTAGGAACTGCTGCAGCTGGAGGGGCTGGGAGCGGCAGTTTGAAGCTGCCATATTTTCTTCTCCAGACTCTTCCTTAGTTCTTGAGACCTATCAGCAGCTCCTAGGTCAGCTTCTGAGATGACCCCCATGACCTCACCTGTGCCAGGCCTTCAGAGGGTGAGAGCCAGGCCTCCAAGCAGTGGGAAAGTGCCATCAAGGCTGTCTGGGTTCCATTTCTTTATGGAACTTTTCCCCACCAGGCCAAGAGCTAGGCACTTGCTGTTTGGCTAAAGCTCAGATTCTGCAGAATCACTAGACTCCGGGAGCTGGCAATTTAGTCAAACCGCTAAATAGTGTGAGACTGAACAAAGTACCAGGTATTGGGGGACACTGGAGAACCCCATTTTCCAGCCAGCTCTGCCACTTCCCACCATAGTTACAGTGGTCCATAGCGACCCTGTGGCTCAGCAGCCATTTTGCACCAGCTAACCCAGCATGAAGGGGCAGTAAGGTGAGGGTTTGCCCCCAGGGAGCTCCCTCAGCCCCAGGCCCAGGCATGGAGCCAGTGCTGGGCTCCCTCCACAACTGCCCCAGGTGCAGGGGATGTTGCAAGGACAGATGGGATTACCAAGGGCAGGAGGAGGTGCAGCAGGGAAGGAGCTGCACGCTACGGAGTCATTGTAACAGCCACTGAATTGGGCACCAGCCTCCCCTTTGTCCCAGCGCTAGCCTGAGGATGGATTCAGTGGCCCGTCTGGAGAACAGGTGCTGGGATGCAGCCAGGCTTGGCATACGCTGGTGGGGATAGACTGGCCTATCTATCACTAGCGTAACAATGGCTGCCAGCCAGTGCCCCCCATGCCCACCTGCTCCATTCCCTGCCAGGGAGCCCGCCACACCCCCATGGGCTCCTGAAGGGCAGTGGCAAGGCCAGAGATGTTTGTGGTGTTGGACTCCTGCAGCACCTCTGGTGGGATCAATGCACTGGCTTCTCGGCGCCTGCTGTGGGGAGGGCAGCCCCACAGTGATGGGAGTTGGCTCCCCTGGGGGATTGCTGGATTCCCAGAGTTTAAGACTCGAAGACGCCAATCCAGAGTCTCCTCTGAGCTCTCGCAGCGCACGTGGCCAGCCATCCTGGAACATCAGCACTTGAATCCTGCTGCCCTTGTGCAGCACATTCACCTCAGCCGAGCTCTCCAAAGGGTCAGTGCATGGCTTCTCTGTGTCTCCTCAGCCAACGGAGCCAGAAAACAGCAGGGCTGTTTGCCCCTTGCCCGCCCGAGTGGTTTGGCGTGGGCGTGTGAGACCCAGCTGGTGCATGTGTGACTGGTTAAGGTTTGTGTGCCAAGGGGACCCACGAACCCAGCCTGCAGAGAGGAAAGAGCCTGGAAAGCATTTAAGGCCAATGAATTGCAACACAGGACAAAGGGGTTCCTGCCAGGGGCCCAGCATGGAGACATGGGCTTGGCTGACACAGCCGGAGCCTGTTTCAGAGGTCAAGTGTTTGAGCCCAGGGGCCCTGCCAGGATCCCTGTGAAGGACTCTGGAGTTTTCCTTGGGTGGAAAGGTCATGTGATGCCCACAGGAGGGAGTTGTTTATTGTGATTCAGCCATGCACACGTGCTGGGCGTTGCAGCTCTTCTTCATTCTCTGTTTGCCATTCCCAGTTGCTGGTTGGGCTGGGTGCGGCCTGCTAGATGTCAGGCTCTGATTCCTTTCACATTAAACCCCTCCCTGAGGCACCCCTGGACTCACTCTGGGCCTGGCACTGCGTCTGCTGGTGGATTGAGACATGGGGAGAAATTCCAGCCAACAATGGGGGCTTGGATCCTGCCTGCTTCCCTGCCAGAAAGGGCCACTTCTTCTGCCTGACCTGAGAACAAGTGGGGGCCGCCTCCCCTCATAGAAGAGCTCAGACTAGACACCCAAAATGATCTCTCGTGGCCTGAAAATCAAAGAGTCAGAAAGCATCCGGCTTCCATTTCGATCGTCCCCTCTCTTCCCTCCGGGGTGTGTTCGCATGAATGCAACTAAAAGCTTGTGCACCAGCCCCAGCTGGAGCTGCCACCCGGTTCACACCTCATGTCCTGGGACAAAGGTTTCGAACCAGTTCTGTAGCTGGCCCTCGGGCCTTTCTGCCTCAGTCAGTAAAGACAAAGCTTGGGAACAAGCTGGGCTGTTCTGGAGCAAAGCAGCAGGTGTGGGGAGTGTTAGGTCAGAGCTGACTAATCTGGGAGCCGTGCTATTGCCGGCCCATTCTCATTTGAACCCACTTTTTAGCCCCTCGTAACTTCCAGAAAGTTCAGACTCCCAAAGGGCAATGTTTGGGGAATGTTTGCCCCTGAATGTTTCTAGCACATGGGATTTTTTTTCTTGGTTCAATGTTTTTTGAGCTGGAGAATGGCAGAGGGAGAAATTCTCTCTCTCTCCCCCGTATGATTTATCTAAGGACCTCATCTATGCTCTATCAGACACCTCACTGTCTGCAATATGTTTATTAGAATGTGTTTATAAATGCTGTTTCATCAAAGCCAAAATGGTTAGTGAAGACACATTGAGTTTGACAGATTTTAGGGGAAAGTTTTTCTGGTTACAAACTGAGAGAGACCTGCAAAGAAACCCCGAACTTTTGCATCTGAAAAGAGACATTTTGACACAACTCCAGTTTGTGGAAGAGTTTGAAAGGCTTTGGCTGGGTTCCCCAGGCTGAATGAAAACAGATTTTGAAACCTTGAACTGTCATGAAAGAGATATGTGGTTCTCTGCCAGCTTGAGGATTAATCTTATGCACGCTGGTGGGGCAGGACAAGATTGTTATCCACATTGTACAGATGGGAAACTGAGGCATGGAGAAACCAAGTGCTTGGCTGCAGGTCACACAGGAAGTCTGTGGGGAAAGCAGGGATGTAAACCCAGGTCTCCCAAGCCTCAGGCTGGAGCCCTGACCACTGGACCATCCTTCCCCTCTTGGATTTTAGTAATGATATTAAAAATGTTAATAATGCTCCACCAGAGTTTGGAAAGCAGTCAGGCATTTGGTCAATTACAAGCATTCAGGAATTCTGGGGCAGGATCTCAAAAATTATGAGGTTAGCTGAAAAGTCAGGAGATATTTTTTTAAAATAGAATCAATTTTGGGTTCTCATTTCTGAGTGCTCCGGGTCACATGTAGATCACTTTTCCAAGCTGTCTTCTGCATGCAGGAGGGCTGGAAACTTGAAAGAAAGAAAGAAAGAAAGAAAGAAAGAAAGAAAGAAAGAAAGAAAGAAAGAAAGAAAGATCTGGGAAGCTGATAAGCTAACATGACCCCAGGTGCTGGGACTTTAATAGCAACACCAAATACCGTGAGCCCAGGACTTTGTTCCTAGTGGAATACGCCAAAGACACATGTGACTATCATGCGCTGCCCTTCTCATGCCAGAATGGTTAGCAGTAGGTCAGGTGCTTTTTACTTCTGTAACATTTCAGGCTGCTGCGAGACAGCTCTGCAAACAGACCTGGCTGTGAGGACTGAGGCCACACACAAAACAAATCAGCAACTGAGACTTCTGACCTTTGTGTCTGTGTATGTCTGAGGTTTCACCACTAGATGACGCCAGTGCTGAAGTTCTGAGGCTGCCCATCTGCTGGTCAACTTGTCACGCATTGCTCGCTCATGCCAGTTTGAGGTCTTGCTTCTCGCCATTCATGTTCCGGCTTCTTATTTGGGCGATGTCTCTCTTTTTAAAAGACCCGTGAAGCCCTGATAGGTGCATGTACATCCCACTGAGTCTCCTGGTCTTAATTCCTGTTGGATTGTTTTATTATGATAACGATTCGTTTTGTTACATTAAGCTCTGTGTTACGTGGCAGGCAACAAATTAGACTGGTGTAAGGCAGCTTTCCCCAGTATGACTCTGTCCACGTGACACGTGGGCCTGGGTGGGTATAATGATCATAATCATAGCGGTTTCAAATCTGGGCTAAATCCAATGATGTAAAATTTGGCATCATGCATCCAGTTGGCAGTGCCCTGCAACACCCTCCACTCTCCCCCTTGTACTGACAGCTTTGTCTTGTGCTGCATTTACTTTTGGACAAGCCTGTCCTGTCAAACCCAGCAGAGGAAAAGGTTTGTCCCAGCGTGGATCAACATTTAGCAAAAAATTTCCCCAGAAGTGGGGTCGTGTAGAAATTGAAATTTCCTGCAGAAGCCCATCAGCTAGGATGGTGTTTTTCTGAGTGGCAAGTGGCAGCATGGTTGAAACACTTGGATAAATTTGTGTTTGATTTTGATTTGGGGTATATTGAACCAGTTTAGGTTTTCAGTTTGGGGATTTTTAGGGCTTTTTGCTCTATTTTCCTCATTGGAATAAGAACGGGGGAGGTAAATGAGTGTGATAAAGTGGGCAACACATTTCATGCTTTTTTATAATTTTCCAGCAGGAAAATGTCTACATGTGGGAGAGTAGGGATTGCCATTGGATAAGGTCCCCAAAACTCAATCGGAAAATTAATTATTTTTTATTGTTTTCAAAAAAACCAACAAACTCCAGTGTGAGCAGGGTATTTTCTTTTGACTTTTCCAAATGGAAGTCATGTGGAAGCCAAATGGTTTTTAAAAGTTTTAATATTTCATCTTTTCATCTGGATTGGGGATGGAGAAACACCCCATGGGTCTCTTGCTGTTTGCTGTGGATGAAGAGTCCATTTCTTGTCCAGCTCCATGCTGGTGGCCAGGGAAACTCCAACTCTTCTTTCTGATTCTGGGCTCCAAGACCAGTGCTGAAGTTCTGAGGCTGCCCACCTGTTGGGGCAGTTCCCTATGAAACCATAGCAGGGCAGAGGAGAGATTAGAAAGTAGCATTTGTGGGCCTTGAATGACTGGGTCACACCTTTGTGCGCTCAGCTGGCTAAGAGCTCCCAGGCGGGGTGAAAAAGCAAAGACTATGGAGGGCAGTGGGGCAATAGCAGGGCTGTGCTCTATCCAGCCACTCTCTGACGGGAGATGGAAGGTTGCCTTCCGGGTGACACTGGGGACATGAATCTTCTCTTCTTACTGGGGAAGGGGACCAGAGCCATCCCTCGGGGGGGGCAAACGGGGTGATCGCCCCAGGCCCTGCAGCCCCCCCACGGCCACACTCTTCCCTGCTCCGTGGGCCGGGAGCACTAAGCCTGGCCTCTGGGCTAGCCCTCCCCGCCCCCAGGGCGGAGCAGGTGGCCAGGGCCCAGTGCTGAAGGGGACCAGTGGGTCTCTGCCCCAAACAAGCTCCTGAGAAGGCAGGAAGAACCCACAGGCTGTCTGGTGATGACAGCTGATGGGAGCATCCTGGGACAGGCAGGAAGGATAAGTCTACACCCATGGGTGACCTGGGTCAGCTGATTCGAGTGTGCAGCGGTTGGGCTGTGGGACTGTTTAATAGCAGTGTTGACATTTGGGCTTGGGCTGGAACTGGGGCTCTGGGACCCCAGGAGTGAGGAGGGTCCCAGAGGATTGGAGAAGGGCAAACATAACATCTCTCCTTACAAGGGGGAGGACAAAGAGGAATTAGGGGCCAGTCAGCCTAACTTGGATGCCTGGAAAGGTATTGGAACAATCATTTGTTAGCACCTAGAGCAGGGGTAGGCAACCCCCGGCACGTGTGCCAACCGTGGCACACGCCCATTTGGAGCGGCACTCGGCATCCTCTGTGGCGCCACAGAAATTGCCACTCCCGCCACAACAAGACACTCCAAGTGGCTTCTTTCGAGGCGGCTGCAGTGCGGAGGTCCCTGCCATGTCCATGCCCCAGGCACACCATGTAAAGAAGCTGCCCAGAGCGGCTCCTCTCTGTGGTGTGCCGCTGCCAAAAGGAGCCACTCCAGGTAACGGGGGATGGGGTCCCCAGGCACACTGCCGAGAGGAGCCCCTTCAGATGGCTTCTTTCCATGAATGGGCTGTCGGCACCAGCTGAGGGTCGAGGAGGAGGGGCCGGCACGGGTTGGCAAAGGTTGCTGGCCCCGACCTAGAGACTAGTAGGTAATAAGGAAATAGCCAACATGGCTTTCTCAGGAACAAATCGTGCCAAATCAAGCTAGTTTCTTTCTTTGACAGCAGTAGATGTGGTAGAACTTGGTTTTAGTGTCAGGCTTTTGACAGTCTTACGTGCCATGGTCATCAGCAAACTAGAGAGGTGAAATTTCCATCAGGTGGGTGCCCACCCAGATAAAAAACTAGAATGGTTATCAGTGGCTCACTGTCATACTGGGAGGGCAGAACTAGTGATGTCCCGCAGGGGCGTCAGTCCTGGGTCGAGTACTAGTCAATATTTCCATTAATGACTTGGATAATGGATTGGGAAATGTGCTTATAAAATTTGCAGATGATGCCCAGATGGGAGGGGTTGCAAGCACTTTGGAGGACAGAATGAGCATTCAAAATGACCTTGCTAAATTGGTCTAAATGCAACAAGATGAAATTTGATAAAGACAAGTGCAAAGTGCTGCACTTAGGAAGGAAAAATCACAGGCACAATTACAAAATCCCAAATAACTAGCTAGGTGGCAGCAGAGATGACCCATGCCCGCTGATATTGGGAGTGGGGGGGAAGGGGGCAAAGTGAGGGCAGCTGGCTTCAGCAGTTTTACTGAGCATGCTCAGTACAAACCAAGGGGCAAATCTGGGCTGGCACATGACCCCACAATCCCCGCACACAGACACAAGTGTGCCTCTTGGTGGTTGTACTGTTGAAAAGGATCTGAGGGCTATAGTGAGTCACAAATTGAATGTGAGTCAGCAACGATGCAGCTGCAAAAAAAAGGCAAATACCATTCTGGGGTGTGTTAGCAAGAATATTGTGTCTAGGACCCGGGAGGTCATTGTCCTGCTCTGCTCAGCACTGGGGAGGCCTCAGTGGGAAGGAATCCTGGGTCCTGTTGTGGGCACCATGCTTTAGGGAAGATGTGGACAAATCTGTGAGAGTCCAGAGAGGAACAAAAATGATCAATGGCTTAGAAACTCTTAGAGAAAAGGTTACAACAATGGGCATTTTTGTCCTGACAAAAGAAAGCCCCGGGGGGTGGGGGGAGGAATATAACAGCCTTTATAGATGCTAAGGGCTATTGTAAAGAGGATGGGAATCAGCTGTTCTCCATGTCCACTGAAGGTAGGACAAGAAGTAATGGGTTTAATCTAAGGGGTGTTGATCTCTGGAACAGGCTTCTAAAGGAGGTTGGGGAATCCCCAT
Organism: Pelusios castaneus; assembly: GCA_007922175.1. NCBI lineage: Eukaryota > Metazoa > Chordata > Testudines > Pelomedusidae > Pelusios > Pelusios castaneus. The sequence goes on along the minus strand of ML685863.1, from coordinate 8,313,644 downwards.
CACTGGAAGTTTCTAAGAACAGGTTGGACAAACCCTGTCAGGGATGGTTTAGGTTTCCTGGGTCCTGCTTAACCGCACAGTACTGGACTTGCTGGCTTCATGAGCTTCCTTCAAGGCTGACATTTCTGACTCTAGGGCAGTGGTCTTCAACCTGGGCGATATCGCCCACTAGTGGGCATTTCGTGATTTTTGGTGGGCGCTACAAAAATGAAGAAAGGAGATAATGGCCATGCTAATCTGGCTGTAATTTATAGAAAGTTTGTATGAATAATGAATGAATAATGAATAAATTTTGTTTGAATTAAATTTGTTTGATATCCTATTTGAAATATCTGAATTTAAAATTTAAATACATTGAAAATTATAATTAACGATTAACAATACGACAATGTAACAATTAATTTAACAACAGTGGCAATTTATAAAAAGTAACAATTTATGTAGGTGGGCAGTAAACTTACTGCAAATGTGAAAATATTGAAAATCTGGGTGCTGATCCAAGAAAGGTTGAAGACCACTGCCTAAGGGAATGAGGTCCCATGGGTTTGCTCCAGCTGCTGGAGTCCTGAACTCAGTTCCACACACTGAAAATGCCCAAAGGCTGTACAGCCAGTGCTCCCAGCATGGTGCAAGTAGCAGTACTTGCTAGCACGTGTGCGACAGCAGCCAGCCCCCCAGGGCTTCAGCCAAATACGCTGTAGGCCACAAGATCCCATCGTTCGCCTATGACAGGAGAAATGGATGCGAGAGATGTCTGTAAGAGAGTGACTGTCCTAGAGAAAGGAGAGAAGGAGCATTTGTTGTACCTCTCTCAGGCCCAAGGACAAGGGGACGGTGGGTGAAATTGGAAGGGGGGAAATTCAAAATGTTTCCAGCACATCGCATGACAAGATGGTAACTCACTGCCCCGTTACGCTGCTGACTCCATGAACTGAACAAGAGTCCAGAAAGGATGGGCCATGCTCAGGGATGAGGCTCTCCAGAGCTGTCAGGATTAACAGCAACAGATTCTGGGAGGGGAATTAAACTGCCGGCTGCAGGGCTGAAATCACTGTCTGCCTAGCAGGACGCAGGTTGAGCCCTGTCACGGCGCAGATCATCCCACAGTTTCTACTGCACGGTTCTTATACCTTCCTCTGCAGCAGCTGGTGCTGGCCCCAGTCCAAGACAGGAGACTGGGCCGGCTGGACCTTGGTTCCAAACCAGCCTGCCCTGCCCATCTTCCATTGCACTGGGCACCGTCCACACACCAGCGCTGAGACGGCCCCTGCCCTCAAGATTTATACTCATCCCAGAGCCGGGCAGGAGGAGAAAGGTATGGGAGGGCATGACTTGCCAAGGTGCCCCAGAAGGTCATGGCAGCTCTGGGTCCAGAAGCCAGCTCTTTTGACTCCCAGACTGCAGCTCTGCGCCCTACATCACACATGACGTGGCTCTCTCCTCTTAAATCACCCCACTAGCTGCTCTCCGGACCTGGTGCCAAGGTTTCGCTGCTTACCCAGCCCTCCGGGCGTGCCGAGCACAGCTATAAATAGCATGAGGAGGCGGTGTGAGCTCCATGCCCGAGGTGGTTCACCTGAGCCCCGCCCCCACCAAGGCAGTGTGATTGCCAGGACTCTGCCAGCCCTCCCTCCTGAGCCAGCATGCCAGCTTCCTTCCAGCACTGACTGCACCACACAAAGCAGCATCCGCAAGAACCAGGTGCTCCTCAGCCCCCCACAGCAACCTAGGCAGAGACCCAGTCTGCTGTCCCCTAGCTTGGGGATTTTCCTCTCGATAACGCCAGGTTCCCAGCCTTGCTGCTCTGCCTGAAGCTTTCTGCTTTCAGCTGTGGAAAGAGGCTTTAAAAAAAAACCCGCCGCACTATTTTTAATTTTGGAAACTACAAAGCAGAACTAGACTCCCCACGGCTCCCTCCTGCCCCAGCGTCAGCGACTAGACCGGCGCTGGCATGGAGGGGTTGGGTTCCTGCTTAGCCCTCATGGTGAGCGCAGGGAAAGTGCTCCACAGAGCCTGTCCCATTCTCTACATCCGCCTGGCTTGGTCACCGCCCACCCTCTCCCCCGCAATCAGTGGACCAACATGTGAGCCATTCCCTGAAATGATACGCATCGGCACCCTCGTTGCAGCTGAGCCTGCTTTCCAAGGCTCCGCTTTCCAGTCTGAAGAGTCTTCTGAATTTCCTAGGCGTTTGACTTATTCAAAGAGGCAAAACAGGGCTCTCAAGGAATTTCACCCTGAAACAAGAGGGGCCGGGGGCAGTCACCTCATGAGCAGGGCCCTACGGGGCTGAGTGCTACAGTCAGCTGCAGGCACTCAAGGAATCAGCCCCCACCCATGAGGTTACATGTTCAAAGGAACCCGGCTTGCACCAGCTTTTGAAATCCCAGCCTGCAAGGTTGGACTCTGCACCACTGATGTCAACAAGAGCTTTGTCTCTGTGCATCCCTGGGCATAAAACCGTGGAAGAAAACATGACCCTTCCTCGTCCACCCCCAGCCACGGAGCAGCCAAGAGCAGAAAGCTCACCTTTGAACTCCAGCTTCCCTCCACACCGATTGTCGTTCATCACCTGTCTCAAGTGCACCAGTGGGGTGATGTGTTCCCTGTGAACCTCACGTATGCACACGAGGCCAGTAGAGCAGCAGGGGACGGTTAATTAAACAAACCCAGAAACGGTTTTCACAAAAAAAGTCTAAAATGAGATCTTCTTTTAATCGGCTTTTCAAAAAAAAACTGCCCTTTTTCCAGTGCCAGGTGGGCTGGCGGTATCCGGCTCTCTGTCCTGTCTCTGGCTTAGCAACTAGCGATGAGCCTTTAGCCCAGGCGTGGCACATCCTGCTTTGAGACCTTGAGGTCACAGGTTCAATCGCTTGCTATGTTAGTCTGCAAACAGATGACACACTGGCAGAGATGCTTATTGAAGCCCTAGTAATTCAGCTAAATTAAACTAGAAGTTTTGTAGGGCTCACCTGGGATTTAAGAACCCTCTTATGGCCAGATTTTGATTTAACCCCAAATCTTTGGTGCAAAAGGTCATGCACTTAAACAGTGGCATCAAGCCTACTCCTCTCCCTCTGCCACTCGGTGCATTCATGAGAAGGGACTTGGTCTCCTTTGTTTAAATACAAATTTCACTCCCAAGGAGAAACCGGAAGTGACTATTTTTGCCCCAGAGGTGAACTGGGAAAGGTTTGAGCAACTAAAGAATGTTTAACCTGTCCCTTAAAATGGCTTCGGTACCCAAAGACTGGAAGTCGGCTAATGTAACGCCAATATTTAAAAAGGGCCCTAGAGGGGATCCCAGCAATTACAGACCGGTAAGTCTAACGTCGGTACCGGGCAAATTAGTTGAAACAATAGTTAAGAATAAAATTGTCAGTCACATAGAAAAACATAAACTGTTGAGCAATAGCCAACATGGTTTCTGTAAGGGGAAATCGTGTCTTACTAATCTATTAGAGTTCTTTGAAGGGGTTAACAAACATGTGGACAGGGGGGATCCAGTGGACATAGTGTACTTAGATTTCCAGAAAGCATTTGACAAGGTCCCTCACCAAAGGCTGTTATGTAAGTTAAGTTGTCATGGGATAAAAGGGAAGATCCTTTCATGGATTGAGAACTGGTTAAAAGACAGGGAACAAAGGGTAGGAGTAAATGGTAAATTCTCAGATTGGAAAAGGGTAGCTAGTGGTGTTCCCCAAGGGTCGGTCCTAGGACCAGTCCTATTCAATTTATTCATAAATGATCTGGAGAAAGGGGTAAATAGTGAGGTAGCTAAGTTTGCAGACGATACTAAACTACTCAAGATAGTCAAGACCAAAGCAGCTTGTGAAGAACTTCAAAAAGATCTCACAAAACTAAGTGATTGGGCATCCAAATGGCAAATGAAATTTAATGTGGATAAGTGTAAAGTAATGCACATTGGAAAAAATAACCCCAACTATACCTATAATATGATGGGGGCTAATTTGGCTACAACGAGTCAAGAAAAAGATCTTGGAGTCATTGTGGATAGTTCTCTGAAGATGTCCATACAGTGTGCGGAGGCGGTCGAAAAAGCAAACAGGATGTTAGGGATCATTAAAAAGGGGATAGAAAATAAGACTGCAAATGTATTATTGCCCTTATATAAATCCATGGTACGCCCACATCTCGAATACTGTGTACAGATGTGGTCTCCTCATCTCAAAAAAGATATTCTAGCACTAGAAAAGGTTCAGAAAAGGGCAACTAAAATGATTAGGGGTTTGGAGAGTGCCTCGTATGAGGAACGATTGAAAAGGCTGGGCCTCTTCAGCTTGGAAAAGAGGAGACTGAGGGGGGACATGATAGAAGTATATAAAATTATGACTGATGTGGAAAAAGTGGACAAGGAAAAGTTGTTTAAATACTCCCATAATACAAGAACCAGGGGTCACCAAATGAAACTGATAGGTAGCAGGTTCAAAAGAAATAAAAGGAAGTTCTTCTTCACACAACGCACAGTCAACTTGTGGAACTCCTTACCTGAGGAGGTTGTGAAGGCTGGGACTATAACAATATTTAAAAGGGAACTGGATAAGTTCATGGTGGCTAAGTCCATAAATGGCTATTAGCCAGAAAGGGGTTAAGAATGGTGTCCCTAGCCTCTGTTTATCAGAGGATGGAGACGGATGGCAGGAGAGTGATCACTTGATCATTGCCTGTTAGGTTCACTCCCTCTGGGGCACCTGGGCACTGGCCACTGTCGGTAGACAGATACTGGGCTAGATGGACCTCTGGTCTGACCCAGTACGGCCTTTCTTATGTTCTTATGTTCTTATGTTTAGGTGGGACCGGGTTAACCACCCTCTCGCCCTGGTGAGCTGTGAGCACCACAAGAGACGGCTACTGCTCACAGAGTGACTAACCGAGTGCCCCCTGGGTCCAGAGACCCATCCAAGGCAGACTTTCACCCCAGTGGGCCAAGTACAAAAAACACTCCAGAGGGCAGCGGCCCCAAAGCCCTGGGAAGCCCTGGGGTGCTTGTTCCAGGCTGATAAAGGAGTTTCAGGACCAATCAAGCTAACCTTTGCAATGGGGCAGATCCTTGGATACCGCCTGAGGATTAGCTGATTTCCTCAGGGCCAGGCTTTGGGAAGTTACATGGCATTGCTGAGCTTGAGCTGAGTGTTGGGCAGGGGGAGTCAGTCCAGGGGTTAAAGTGAGGGGGAACGAACCAGAACGCAGTTCCGGGGCCCACAAATTTGAGGGGCCAGAGTTCCGGGGCCCCTAAAAATAGAAAAATCTGGCAGAACGCATGTTCCGCTCTGCCCTGGCTGCTGGCAGGTCCTGCGCCCCACCATTGTTAATCACAATACTTATTGTGTTATGCAGTGTTTGCTAGTTTGTGACAATAATTGCTATAGACATACACACCATATAAAATTATAAATATTTTTATGGAGCGATAACTGATGCATGTGGTACTGAGAAGTGGTTGCAAATGCCTTCCTGGGTTGGGGCCCACACATGCATGAAGAGGGCCCAGACAATATGGGAAGGGGGCCCGGAGATAAGGAGGGTTCCAGGGCCCGTCAAATTATACTTTAACCACTGAGTCAGTCCCACTGGTAGGAGATGGGGCAAAGTCCTGCCCCTCCCTGAGTGGAAACTTCCTGTCCATGCCCCCGCCCTCTCCTAACCCACAGCAGCACCCCAGCTGCTGGGCACAGTGGGAGGGCAGGATGAGGTGCAGAGGGGGAGGGAGGAGCATAGAGCCGAGTGTATCTGTGTGTGTGCAGGGGAGGCATGCTGTGGGCAGGGGGTGTTGTTTGTAGGGTTTATCTTGGAACCCATCTGTGGGGCTGTGAGATGTTGCCTGTGAGGGCTGGGAACGCCCCATCACTTATGGGGGGGCAGTGCTGAGGCTGAGCTCAGTTGCTATCTGTTGCCCCGAACCCAAGTGAGGGAGGACAGACTGGCCCCATGATCCTCCCCTCTGACCCCATAACCCTCCAGTGTTGGGTGGCCCATTGTTCTGGAGTGGGTCCAATTGCGGTTTAATGTTAACAACCAGAATCTCTTGTCTTCACTAGGAAAATGGTATTTGCACCCATACTAACCCCGCGTTCCCATCTGCTGCAGACCCGGCAGCTGCAGCTTTAACCCGCCTGAGCTGGCTCAGGTAAACCCTTCCTCCACTGTTTGGGCTTCCTGAACCCAGCTCCCACCGCATCCACATCATCCACACTAGAAGTATCACATGCCTTAGCAGGCTGCTGTTAGACATGCCCCTTTTTAGCCAGTGTAGACAAGCCTTAGGCATCATGTTAAGAAACGTGAAAACAGGATTTAAAGTACCAGGATAGAGATCCTCAGGTTTTGGGTTTTCAGCCTAAGACACCCTAAAGGCCTCATTTGCAGACAGGGCCCAGCCCTCAGCCTGTGAAATTCAGGCCCTTTAATGTGAACCAAATCAGAAGTCACTTCTGCATACCTTAGCTCCTGTGTGACTGAGCCCCTCCAGGACAAGGTGTGTCCTTAGGGCACAGTTGAAGTGAGGAGAGAGGCTCTGCTTGCTAATGCTTTGGACCCAAACTCCACTAGCAGGTGCAAAAAACCAACAGAGTCCTGTGGCATTTTTAAAGACTAACAGATTTATTTATCACATGAGCTTTCGTGGGAGAATTTTCTGAGTCAGGCTGAATTTTCTCCCACGAAAGATCATGGGATAAGTGAATCTGTTAGTCTTTAAAAGTGCCACAGGACTCTGTTGGTTTTCTGCAATAGACTAACACGGCTACCCCTTTGGAACTTAGCAGGTGCAAGTGTAAGTGTTTCTTGCCCCCTTTCCATCTCCTGCAAGAAGCTGGAAAAGGAGAACACTGTACCTCCCGAGTGCCATTGGATTGTGACAAGCAGGCAAAGAGTCAGGATACGACTGCATCAGTGATGACAGCTGAGCTCCTGGGAATCACAACCGAGCCCCCCCCCCCCCCCCAGCTCACGGGGCAGAGACTCAGGAGCTCTGCTCACGAAGGGCATGTGACAGACCCGATTTCCCGGCCTCTCTGCATTTTGCTAAACTTTCCTGGCTAGGACGACTTCCCTGCCCTACAAGCAGACAGCCTCAGCTCCAGAACAGACCTCGCCTTGGACTTTACCTAGGGAAGGATCCCAAAGGCTCCCTCAAATGCCTCTGCTCTCACATGTAGTCAAGATCCAAAGGAGTAGCCCTGTAGTCTATTGTAGAAAAACAACAGAGTCCTGTGGCACTTTTAAAGACTAACAGATTTATTTATCGCATGAGCTTTCGTGGGAGAAAAATCCCACTTTGTCAGATGCTTTGAAGATAGGAAACTTACAGAATGGGAGGAAATTAAATGCAGGGGAGTGTATGACATAGGATCAGGTCAGGCTGTAACAGCAAATCAGTAAACAAATCCTTTGTGATCAATCAGAGCCCCCCGCCCCGCGCAGGGTTGGGCAATAAAAGGGTTAAACCCAAGAAAGACTAGCCCCTCCCTATGTAAATTAAGGTATGTGTCTTACCTGACCCAGGATGTAGGAGCAAAGGGAGACACCATAGGCAGGAGCGAGGGTGGGGTGGCTGTTGAATGGTTTCACCCTAGTGCCATGCAGGTGAGGATCAGAATCCTGGAAGCAGCCAGAAGCCTCAGCCAGTTCCAGTCACCTCACCGTGAGTACTAGCAAACCGCAGAAGTTTACAGGAGCAGTGCCTGGGGAAGGGTTGCTGGCTTTTTAAAAATAAATCTGTTAGTCTTTGAGCAGATTCCTTCTTGGATCAGAGCTAGGCTAGGGACCCATGGAGCCTTCCTGGAGGCAAGCGTGGTGGCACATATCCATATTGGCCCAGGCAGAGTGTGTGCGCAGCTGTCTCATGACTCATTTGCTCACTTGTCACAATCCAGTGACACACGACAGAGCATTGAACTTTTCCAGTTTCTTTGCACCCTTGGAGGAGAGGGAGTGCCCAGACCCCCAATCCTAGCAACCAGCCATGTCCAGGTACAACAGTTTTGATCATTAGCACCTCAGCTAGGGCTGGAGTCTCTCCCTGCCAGCTCAGAGGTCATTCAGCATGGTTAGAGGTGAAATGGTTGGGAAGACAAAGGGACAGTTTGTTCTTAGCCTTCTCTGGCTCTTTGTGGGACTGTTTCCGCTGTCCCTGCCCCACGGGCACAGAGAGAAGCTGGGGAACACATTTGCATCCAGGTGTATCGATGAGGCAGATGCAGACATGTACAGTGCAGTGCACAAAGGCATAGGCATGTGGAAAGGTGATGTGCTCTCCTACCATTTGTGCATGGTGCTCTGTGGCCCTAGATGCCCCAGCTAAACCTGAGTATATAATCCCACTCCCCAGGACCTCACAAAATCAAACCGGTTGCCTGAGAACTTCACCATTCATCCAAAGGTAGAATTTGTCCAGAAAGACACAGAGCAGCAAAATAGCCTCTTCACTTACCTACAGTGTGATTTTCCTAATGCTGCTAATGCCAGAATAGTAATTCTGTCACTGAACCCCTGAACAACCTCTGGAAGGATACAGGAATTTGGGATTCAAAGTGGCTTCTCAAGAATACAAGGACACAGGAATATATTCATTTGTATGTACAGCTCTAAGTGTAAGAATGTCTCTCGAAGTTGCCATCATTTGCACACCTAGTCTCATGTATTACCCAGATTTTCAAGTGTGCAGCAGTCTGCGTATGGAGCTCTGCCTGATTCTGTCTCCCCACGCCCGGCGCTTGGATGCCCACTGTCCTGGCAAAACACCCCCAGGAGGATGCTGTCATTCTCTTAAAAAAAGAAAATCAAACCCAAAGGCATTCACAATGCAATGGCTCAGTCAAACAGCTTGATCTCTAGGCTGGAAGTGCACCCCGAAAATGGGCTTCTGCCATCATGCCAGCTCAGTACTATTAAGGGAAGCCTGCGGATGTGTTGGTGTGACTGGATCCCATATGGTGGGTGAAGCATCAGGCTGCTGCTATGGGTCAAGTTAGGATCGGGTCAGGGACCCTCCCCAGGCATATGGTTATTCTGTAGCACATTTTCAGTGTCAAGCAGAGCCACCCAGTGGGATTGGCACCCTCCTATTTATTCCAGGGGCTGCCTTAAGGGTTTGAGGCTCGTCTGAATGCCAAGTGAACACAGTGTTAGGGTGGCAGATAGCCGTGGAGTTGAGAGACACCACAGCCCCGGTGGGGGAACCCCTGCCAGAAAAGGGAGGTTGGAGAGAGACCCATGCCCATAACTCCATGGAGAGGGCTTGATAGCAGCCTCAGGGAGCGGCCCCTTGAGGAGGAAGGGTGGCTCCAGAGCAGCTCTGCCAGGAGACCCAGTGCAAGCTGGAGGGAAGAGGGCAATCTGGAAGCCCCTTCCCCTTAGTCCTGCGGGCTTGGTGGCAGGCAGCTCTGAGTGGGGCTCATGTGAACCAGGGCGCTTGCCTAAGAGCGGAGCCCCATTTCCTTCTCCTGACGAGGCTACCCACTCCCCAGCTACCTCCTGCAACGCAGGCCAGAGGGCCCTGGAGCCAAAGTATCCAGCATCACCCAGCAGGTGGGTCTCGTTGCTTGTGGCAGGGTGCTCTCTGAACTCTGGCCAGCGGCTGCCTTGGCCTTCCCCTGTCCCTGGGCACGTGCTGAGCAATTCTGCCTTTGCCTGGGCCCATCCAGAGCTAGCCCATGGGGAAGCCTAAAACTTTCACCTCTGTGCAGCTGCTATTGATCTTTCTCCCTCCTTGGCACCTTGGGTGTGTCAGATTCTGTCCTCCTCCTGGCCTGGCTAGGCCACGCCCATCTCACCTGGTGCAGGCTCTTCTCTCAGCTGTCTTCCTCCCCCAGTCCACCAGCTGGGGCCCTGCGAGTCACAACATGGCTCCCTACCTGCTGCCCCCTTTACAGCCCCGCCAGCCTGCACACTCTTGGCTCTGCTTCTCCTCTCAGGGATGTGAGATGCTTCCCCTGCCATTAGCCAGATCTTTTGCTCTCCCCTTCACATACACTGCTCGGTGGCCTCGCGCAGTTTGTTTTTGTCCATCCTGGGTGCTTCTCTGACCCCGGCCACTGAAATACCAGAGTATCTCTCTGTACAGCTGTCACTCCACCCCTCCCATCAGCAGCAGGGCCGGGCTGGTACCCCTCGGCACAGAGGAGCGTGGAGGCCCAAACAGTCTAAGTGACTCACCCAAGGTCCCCTGGGGAGCCTCTGGCAAAGCAGGGAATTGACCCCAGTCCTGGGCCAGGGCCCTGACCACTGGACCATCCTTCCTCTGCCACCCTGTACCCATCTGCCCAGGAACCCAGTCTCCTTGCCCTTGGGTGCTTTCCTCCCTGCTCCTTTCAGGCCTCAGCTCTTCACAGCCTTGACATGGGCCCCAGGACCAGCTCCTTGGGTGCTGGGAGAGAGAGCAGCCATCATCACCACCAACTCTTTCTCCTGCAGCACCCCTCCCTCCTCACTGCCTCCCTGCAGAGCACAGTGTGCTCTGGGCTCAGCCCCTGCGCATCAGCCCAGGGAACAGCTGCCCTGCCCCACAGCGTGGGATGCTTGCTCCCCTCTTTCCCTAGAGCTACCACTTTCCTTGCTGTCCCTGGGTACCTCACCATCAGGCTGCAACTTTGCCTTCACAATGGGCCCAGGTCCCTCCAGCTGGCCTTACCTCCGCAGCCCCATCTGAGCACTATTCCCACCGCCCTCCTGCCGACACCTCTCAGCCACTTTGGCACTCTCCTGCTGCCCTCCTTCCATCCCCATATACCAGCCTGCCTCCGACGAACCAACATCTCAACCCCCCCCCCCCCCAGCTCCCTGCTGCGAGGGCCTCTGTACACTGGGTGCTCAGCTGACCAGGCAAACTCCCCCCAGCCCAGGGGGTCATTGCTCAGGGGTCCCAGAACCACCAGACAGAGACCAAACCAACCAGGCAGGGCAGGGCTCACACTTAACACTCCCCGCACCCCACCCAGCCATTCTTCCAGGTGGCCCGGCTCTCAGGGGCTATTCAGGGCACACAGCAGCAAGGGACAGGGAATGAGTTCACAACAGCCCAACTATAACACACACTGGAGCCCAATATTCATCTACCCTATTAACCTAGGTGAGCTCCAGGCAGTCTGTGCTAAAAGCTACTTCCCCCCAGCCCCTGCTTCTCCATCTGCAGGGGCCCCTCGAGAGCCCTGTTTATAGAGGGCCCCAGGATCCATCATGCCCCAGGGAAAGGATCAGCCTTCTAAAATGGCCACCAGGGCCAGGCCTGCCTTTCCCAGCCAGGCTGGGCAGGGGTCTGCATCAAAGCCAGGCAGGCTGGGAATAAATCCCACCCCCATAGCCAGCACCACACTCCTGTTGGCAGCTGTCTCCCCACAGGTGAGGGCCCATTTAGGGCACCCTTTTCTTCTCCTTTCTTAGTGACTGATTTATAAGGGCAACTGCAGGGCTTGTGGGAGCAGGGGAAGGTTTGGCCAGGAGCTGTGGGGAGCACTGGGTGTTGGGGTGAGTGCAAAGGGGACCTGCTAATTGGCGAGGCAGCTGTCACCTCCTGACTGAAAAATCAGACAGTGATATTGGAAAAAGTTGGTTGCATGGAGAGGAGTAATTCTCCTTGGTCACTTTTCCTGCTTCCCTTCAAAGCCAGCCCATTGGCGCAGGGAGGATGGGATTTTCCTAGGAGATCAGTGCAGGAACCTGCCCTGGTTGTGTGTGCCTCATGCCCTGCTGGGCCTCCTTTGCTCCCAGCTGTAATTGAAATCAGCAGCAGCTGGGAGTGCTCTGTGCCTCTGGGAAAACAGGCCCTTGGTGTTGTTTGTTAGGTGGCCAGGAATGGAGGCTCTGCAGTACCTGGATGCTTTTGCAAATGTCAGCCTTGAGTGCCTTGTGTCTCAGTCTACCCCATCTGTAAAATGGGGGTAACAGTCTCTGTCTGGGTTGTTTTGGTAAAGACCTTACTGGTTGTGCAGTATTCCATTTCTAGAGTCATGAGCGCTACAGAGACCTCTGTGAGAAAATGAATAATACTGTATTCGGTGCAGTGTTTTGAAGGGCATGCGGTAAACAAGGCCTTGGGCCACGTGTTGAATGAGGAGGCTAAAAAGGAATGAGCTGCTGTCTAATCCACTGGGCACTGAATGAGGCCACGGTTCTGTGGGGAAAACAGCTACCGGTATATGTGATTGAAAACTGTATGATGTGCATATGGGCTCAAGTCAAGAGTGAATGGGCACCCTTAACTCTGGCTTTTCCTGACTTTTGAGAAGTCAGCTGTGCGACTTTAAATTTCTCTTTCACATAGATGTTTGTTTGTAATGCAACCTGGCTGTATTTAACTTCTTTGCAGTCCTGATGCAGCTTGTGCTTGGGAACAGAATGATTTTTCTCTGACAGTGTTTTTAGGGATTCTGGAGAAGCTGCGGAGTGTGAGGCCGGCTTGTTTGAAAGTACAACAGAGTCTTGTGGCACGTTTAAAGACTAACAGATTTATTAATCGCATGAGCTTTCGTGGGAGAAAATCCCACTTCGAAGTGGGATTTTCTCCCACGAAAGCTCATGCGATTAATAAATCTGTTAGTCTTTAAAAGTGCCACAAGACTCTGTTGTCTTTCTACAATAGACTAACACGGCTACCCCTTTGGAATTTGTTTGAAAGTGTAAGATCAGTTTTCACATGCTAATGACTTCAGGATAGAGTTGATTCAGTTTAGGTTTCTCCTTAGACTATTGGGTTAAAAGGCTCTCCTGCAATGCCTGTGAGGGTGTTATTTACAGATGCTCTAAATCTGTTTTTCCCCCGTCTTTGCTGCTTAGATAAAGTTGCCTTTCACTCTAATCCTGGCTGTCAGTACCATTGTGATTGTGGGCGTGAGACAATACAGGAACTATGCGATCTGCTTTCGTACTTGCTAACTAAACGAACCCTGCACTTTCGGTATGAAACTTTGGAATGGCCTATGTCACTAGCTCGTCTGGTCTGCCCCAGGGATCTTGTGTGCTTTATTAGCTGTGTTTCCCCATCGACTGTGGGGAGCAAAACCAATAAAACAGCTGCAAGACCAAGCCAAACCTTTTGCTTGGCTCTCAGCTCTCTTTAAGGGCAAAAGGATAAAAGATACTTGCTGTTTCTAGGTCATGTAGTTTGATGAAGGGACTAATCCAGAAAAGATTGCAGCCTGGATCCAACCTGGAACTGGGATATACAAATTCCAAAGGGGTAGCCGTGTTAGTCTATTGTAGAAAGACAAAAGAGTCTTGTGGCACTTTTAAAGACTAACAGATTTATTAATCGCATGAGCTTTCGTGGGAGAAAATCCCAGGGCTAACTTGATCTTCCTGTCAGTAAAAACTAAAATGCAAGGTTGGCAACTCTATTTCCATGCTTAACATTTCATGTGTGTTTAGGTTCTTTGCTGACCTGCAGCCTAGGAAAGTTCTGTAAAACTGAAAACCTCCTTCCACAAGGTAATTCCCCCTCCCCTCTCCACCCCCACCACATTTCTGTACACCCTCCAGTTTGTGGATTAGGGAAGCTACAGATCTGTGCCTAAATTCTAAAAGTTCCAAACAGGGAGCTGCATTAGTCTAGTTCAGCAAAACAAACAAAGAGTCCTGTGACACTTTTAAAGTCTAACAAATGTATTTATTGCATGAGCTTTGGTGGAAGAAAATCCCACTTTGAAGCGCGGTGAGATTTTATCCCATGAAAGCTCATGCGATAAATAAATTTGAAGTGATAAATTTAAATGTGTTTAAATTTAAATTTAAAATCTGAATTTAAAATGTGATTGTGAAGCCCATGTGATAAATAAATTTGAAGCAATAAATAAAAGTGTTAGTCTTTAAAAGTTCCACAAGACTCCTTGTTTAAATTCTAATGGGTATTTCTCTTCCCCACCCCCATCTGCAGCCTCGGGCAGATATCCCTGCGTTGGTTGAGGTCTGCCCTTGTTTTACCTAACAGTGGGTCTTCACCCAATGTGTTGAGCCATCCCTGGGCCCAGGAACACATTGTTTTTGAACATCTAAAAGTGAGCTCTTCACTGATTTTTGAGAACTTATGCAGGATTTTAAGCCTGTTATTGCTCCTCCGTAGCTCGGAGAGCTGGTGTGAACTCACGCCCGGCTCCGCCCAAAGAGGCATGATTGTCATTTTTCTTTTTTTAACCAGGCCAGGGTGTGACTCCCCACTCTAGTGTGACAGAAGGTCAGCGACCACGCATGCTGAGTTTGTGATGGGAACGTGGTCCAGCTTGAGCGTGGTGTATCCCAGCTCAGGTCCAGGCCTCTGCTGAGGTCGAGTGGTGTGCTGGGCACATTGGAAATGGGGCCCTGGCTTCATGGGGGTTCCCGTGACCACTTGCACATTCCAGGTGATGGCAGATTCCTTTGGGAGAACTGCCAGGAACCCACACCCTGGCCATCCGGTTCTTTGGTCTGGGATCTCACGGGGAGCCATCCACACTGTCTGACTGTCACTGCTGCAGCTGCCCCCAAGCCTTCCGCTTCTTTGTCTGCCACTTCTGATACCTTTGATCGTGCACATGATACCTTCTGGAGCCCTCTGCAGGCTGGATGCCAGATGGGATCATTCAATGGCTTCCTCCTTTCCCTGCAGCTCAGCCATGAGCATTACAGTATTTTTCAGTTCCTAATATTTGCTATGTTCTTTGCCAGTCCCCATTCCCTGCCGGGAGGTGGGAATTTAACAATCCTCTCTCTGTAGACAAGAGACTTTTCTGGCTCAGGAGGGAATCTTTCCAAAAGCAAACCTTTCCAGGCAGGTGAAATTGACCCTTCCCCCTCGATCTGCCGCCATCTCTTTGTGTCAGATCCTCCCAGAGGCTACTGCTCTGACTTTTCGCCACTAGAAAGCCACTTTGAGAAGCATGAATGCTGCCGTCGGATCGCAAGAAAATGCAAAATGTCAACAAATAACGAAGTATGCTTAACTTGAAACTTGTGTCACCACAGCAACCCTTCCGCCCCGCAAACCCCAACAGGAAACGTATGAAAGGCTCAGGCCCATATCAGGGCAAGTTCTTGTTTTCTGGTTTGGGGCAGCCTTTCTCCTCTCTTGATTGGCCTGTTGCTGAGAGCCGGTTCCCTCTGCTTGGCCACAGGGACGCTCCTGCTAGCCAGAACGCTGTGTTCACTTCTTGTCAGGGTCACGGGGACTTGAAGATGGACGCCCAGGCCCCTAAAGCGATGCACAGATCTCGGAGCCGGGTCTTGCGTTTCTTCAGCTTGTCCCAGGTGCGGAAGGGCAGATCTTAGTGAGCGTAGATGAGGCAACTGGAGCACCCACAGTACGCTGCAGTGGGCTTCAGCTGATCATTTCCTAAGGGCTCGGGAATTGCATTCAGATGGGTGCTGTGTTTTGGCTTGGCTGGGGAAACGGCCACAGCCTTGTGGAATGTGCTGTTGGTCTGTGATAAAGGGTAACAGGGCTCCGCATCGTGTGGGGTTACAGAGGGTTCAGTGAATCGCTACGGAGACTGATGCTGCGTCTGGGTTGAGTTTATTTCCACTCCTGATTTGGAAAGGAAGAGGAAGTAGATAGTCTGTTGGTAAAGATAGCAGGCGACGCTGCTGGGGGAAGTATGGCAAACAGCAGGTGGGGCCAGGGCAGAAATGTCATCCTTGGCAGAAAACAACAAGGAGTTTCAGCTGGGCGGAATCAATCCAAGACACAGATGGCCTCATGGAGCTGGGGAGCAACAATTGCTAGAGTGGCTGGGAGCTGCTCTTCCTGTAGGCAAACCAGACAGCGGCTGCATGTAGCAGATTGTTTGGGAGCGGGGAATTGGGTTGCTTTTACTTATTTATTTATTTGGAATGCCTGACTGGTGACGTTTGCAGTGGTGCCTGGACTGCCGCAGTGTCTCTGTTTGCTAGCCTATGCCAGTCTGCCACCCTACGCAGAATTTCGCTCTGATACCCAACCCGATGGTGCTGGAATCTTTGACCCCCACATTTGAGAATCTGAACTCAGCAGGGGATCAACAAGGAGAGGGTCCTAGCTGCCCCCTGTCCTCAGCCTCTGATTGGAGCTGCCTGGGTTGGGTAACAGCATTGCCCCCCCCCCCCCGCACCCCAGACAGAGGTGTGGTCAGGCCTAATCTGAGTGACAGGTGTCTCACATGGCAGGCAGGGCCAGAAGACCGCTCCAGTTGCTCCTCTGTCATGAGGGAGGGAAGGGTTGGGCCAAGGTTGGGGCAATGCTGTGACACCCCCCCTCCCCCAACGCCAATCAGGGCCCCCGGCATCTCCTCCTTGTACCCCTGCTGAGCTGAGGTTCTCAAAAGTGGGGGCCAAAGATTCTGGCTCCAAGGAGGGGGGTGTCAGACTGAAGTTCTGCCTAAGGGGACAGGAAAGGCAGCTTTTGGGGTAGGCGAAGCAGGAGCCCGCCCTAGGGCCCCAAGCAGTAAGGGGCCCCTTCACCTACCCCAAAAGCCACGTCTGCCTCCTGTCCTCCAGGATACGTGGCGGGGAGCCGGGGCTGGCGGCGTGGCCCCAGGACCCGCTGGGGGGGGACCTGCAGCAGTGAGCTGGGACCGCAGAGGGGAGGGGGTGTTGGAGCCGGTCAGGATCACAGGCAGCTGGAGCTGCAGGGGTGGGTGTTTAGGGCCCCTGATGGGGAGCCAGGGCCAGCACTGGGGAGCCTATAGAGGGCCTCACAATGGGCCTTGGCCTAGGGCCCCAGGAGACCTAAGGCCGCCTCTGGGTGGCAGGTTGGTCTAGTCTAGCCAACAGGGACAGGGTGCCTGGTGGGAGGAGAGGCCCCGCTTCTGTTCCTGGCTCTGTCTGTGTGAGTTTGGGAAAGTCACCGCCTTGCACTGTGCCTCAGTTTCTTCTCCTGCCCTGTGTCTGTCTAGTCCACTTGAACTGCTGGCTCTGCAGTGGAGGGAGTGACTGCCTCTCACAGCGGAACATTGATCTCAGTTGGGGCTTTTGGGTGCTGCTGGCGTACAAAGGAGAAGAGCTGGGAGTAGAGGAGAAATTGAATCAGCTCAAGGGGACCTGAGATCAGCCACCATGGGCTCACAGGCCTGCTTGTTTTATGTGACCATAGGATGTAATGGCCTCAAGAAAAGCCAGCGTCAGATAAAATGTCCTGTGTGTGTGAGCAGGGCGTGTACTGGAGGAGATGGGTGTGAACTGCTGTGGGGCAATCACGTAGACTCTGCATTTCTGTGTGAAAACTTTGTACCCATTACAGCTCCAATATCACTTCAGAGCATAGGACCGCAAGAGATCAAAAGGAAAAAAACAGCTGTTTGTTTCTTTTCTTGTAGGTTCACTTCCTTTGGGCATGTGACGGCACTGTACCTGGCGCCAGTTAGGTTCCTGGTACAGTCAAATAGTCAGTCTTCCCTCTTGCTTGGAAGACGTTTAGAAACAGCAACAGAGGAGTGGGGGGGAAAAGGCTTTATGTCTTTTGGTTTTGGTTAGAAAATATTGAAATTTCCTGCAATTGGGCCAAAACGTCCGCATTTGGGTGATTAAATCCAGGTATCTAAACAAGCTCTCTAGTTTTTAGGCCAGTTGACACCAAAAAAGTAACCTTGGGTGAAACCTGTGCACATGCAAAAGGATTCCCGCACCACCCCTGTCTGCTGTGTGGGACCCCTCAATGTATTATCGGAGCACCTCACAATCCCCCCCCCCGACCCGCGCGGCAAGGCAGGGCAGTGCTCCCCTTGTATAGATGGGAGCTGAGGCCCTGTGAGATATGATTGTCTACACTACCACTTACGTTGCTATTACTTCTGTTGCTCAGTGGTATGAGTAAGCCACCTCCTGAGCAACATAAATTACACCCTAACCAGTGGAGCTCCACGCTGCTGTAAGCTTTTCTAGTGCAGCCGTAGCCCAAGTGACTCACCAAAGATCATACAGTCTGTGACAGGAGACAGAATTGCACAGAAAGCTCTAACACTTGGGCCATCCTTCCTCTTCAGCCCTTCCCCTTTTGTGCATACGACTAGAGTCCAATTATAGGAGCAGGTACTGGGTTTAATTATATACAGTCCGCTATTCTAATGTGCCACTGTTTTTAGATCTCCGGTGCAAATGCTACACCGTTTCCCCCCGGTATATTCACATTAACATATCTAGGGCCAGCTGTCTCTTGGGTGACTTTTCTATAGAACAGGTTCTGTAGCATCAGCATTTGGTCCCCAAATATGTACAAAGGACGTTCCCAACAGAAATAGCATCTGTGTTAAGAGGAGCAGTTGACCAAACTAAGTGAAAGGACTTGGTTCCTGGTGTGACCCATGGGATGTGCTACAAAGGTGAGGATGGGATAACAGCAGAGCTCAGGGCTGGGAGGCAGAATTGCCAATGGTTATGATTCCATCATGAGTCTGGTGATGGTGTTTTTCTTCAAGCCCCAGCTCCTGGAGTCATGTGAGACTCCGCTGCCATTGACATCAAAGTGCATTTCTAACCCTCATGGCAACAGAGGAAAGTTGAGAAACCTGGCCCCCAGAAGGGTCTGGGGCCTCAATATTTATTTATTCTTTAAAATCTCATGACTTTTGAGGCCTGCCTGAATGGCTTAGCTACATGTGGGGTTAGCAGCCCGAGGAGGGAAACTGGCCTGATCATGCAGCAACATCCCTCCAATGGCCAGACCCCTGCTATGATTTTCAAGAAGTCCTGATTCTGTTGGCCATTCTCCCCACCAAATCTCAAGGCTGGTACATTTCAGACGATGTGAATGGAATGTTCTCTCCATCCTTCCACCTCTCCCTCCCCAGAGCCCATCCACATCTGCTACCGCGTGGTGCTGTCACCCCAAACCATGCCTGATGCTTGTGGCTGTCTCGCTGACTGGTTCCGATCTCTCCCTAGGCCTGTAAGGAGGAGGAGAGCCCTGCCCCGATCTATGTGAATGTACAGGAGCTCCGGCAGGAAGCAGCAGCCCCTGTCCCCTCTTTGCCTGAGCGCTCCCCTAACAGCACCCTCGCGGACTGGGAGAGCCACGTGGACACACACAGCGGGCAGCAGTTCTATTACAACTCCGTGACTGGAGAGACCACCTGGGATTCCCCGTTTGAGCAGTCGCAGGATGGAGTGAGTCCTGCTCCATCTCATTCACCCTCTGTTGCCCTCAGTCCCATGGCTGCTGAATGGGGCCAGTACATGGATGATGCCAGCGGCCAGGTATTTTTCTATAATTCAGTGACTGGTGAGACATCGTGGGATCCGCCGGCGGAGCTCAGCTCCCAGGAGATGCAGACTGCAGTTGCACATTGCAGACCTATGGACCAGAGGGTGAGCAGCTGGGAAGAGCGTGATTGCGGTAAAGTTTGGCTGGTTCTGGAGGTGGGGCACAAGGGGGAACCCTGGCCAGCAGTTCTGGGAGGTGGGGGATGATGGCTGGGTTTGGGCGGTGCAGCATGGAACTGAGCCAACGGGTGGGGGTGGGGGTGGAGGTGGGGACTCCTTGGTGGCAGACTGGGGAATGACCTAGGCAGGCTATTTCTCGGCACTGGGGATCTCTGAGATCCAGGGAGTCCCAGGAGCGTCCCACTAGGTCTGCGAGGAAGGGTCTGGAGAGGTGGAGGCATCCGCAGAGTTGACCACTCTCAACTTTTCAGCCGCCAACTCCAGAAACGGACTATCCAGAGCTGTCTCCTGATGAGCTGGACGATTATCCAGAGGAAGACTACTCCCCGGTGGAGTCCTGCCCTTTCCTTCTGCCGGAGAGATCCCCGAGGCACTCAGGGGAGCTGGGCCCCTCTCCGAGCTGGTGCAGCCAGAGCTACCCTGAGGGGCAAGCGTTCTATCCCTACAACTCTGCCTCGGACGCGGTATGGAGCGCAGCCCTCACCAGGAGCTTGAGAGAGGGGAATGGAGTCATTAGAGAGGGGACAAGGGTCGGACAAGATGGGAGGTGTTTGAAAGTAGGAGGAAATGGAGCCTTACAATGAGACAAAATAAAGGGGGGAGGAAGGGTCTCAGGGAGAAGTCAAGGGTGGAAGTGGCAACTCTGAACTGCAGGGTGGAGGAAAGAGAGGGACGTGCCCCGGAGGGAAGGGGAGGATGGGTGTGTGCCCTTTCTGAAATGGCCAACGAGCACCTGAGGAAAAAGCCCTGAGAGGCTGAGAAGAGATGGGTACGGGCATTCTTGCAGGGCAGATAGCTGTTCCCCAAGGCGCCATCTGTGTGAGCACTGGATTGCCCCAGAAGAAAGTGGGTGCTGGGGGAGGCCAGCCGGTGGGAGGAAGGAGAGTGAAGGAGTTCAACCGGGAGAAGGGAACGGACTTGGTGGGAGTGAAGGGGTGCGGTGCCATCAGGTGCTGGCTGTGGAATGAAACTGGGGGACCAGCCAGGGTGGGTCTGCTTTGCCTACTCCCTCATTCAGGCAGAGAGCAGGTACTGATTCGCACCAAAGGTGGCAGAGAAGTGGGCAAGAAAGTGGAGGATAGAGTGGTTCTGTGAGCAGGGCACTGGCCTGGCATTCAGCAGATGTTTTTGTTCCCAGCTCCAACTTGCTGGGTCACCGTAGGTGAATCACTCCCCTTGGCAGCTTCTGTTCCCCCATCCAGCCTTGGTCTATTTGACTGAAGTTCTCCACTGCCCCTTGCTCTGTGCGTACAGCTCCCAGTACAAAGGGACTTTGCTGGCTGGGGCTCTGGACGCTAGTGATGACCAATGTGAGTAACTAACTGCTTTCCACTTTCAGGTCTCTGTCCCGCGCGGTCACCGGAGAGCAAGCAGCGGGTCCAGCCAGGACAGCAGCCCCTTTGCCAGCTGGCCTAACAACTTACCAGCAATCCTCCTACAGAAAGAGGAGAAGGTGAGGAGATGGCAAAAGTGGCTCTGCCAGGGCTTCT
The DNA here is from genome assembly GCA_007922175.1 of Pelusios castaneus. Taxonomy (NCBI): domain Eukaryota; kingdom Metazoa; phylum Chordata; order Testudines; family Pelomedusidae; genus Pelusios; species Pelusios castaneus. The sequence goes on along the minus strand of ML685863.1, from coordinate 8,292,816 downwards.
CTTTTTTGTCCTTGCTACTTGCTCTTATTTGCTGGGACTATTTGTGGAAGAGAGCAAATTGAGCTGGCAGGGCAAGATTGCCTTGCACCGGCTCATTTCTGCACACAGCATGCCTGCATGGGCTGGTCTCGGCTGTCCAGAGACCCTCTCACTGTCTGATTAACTGAACCAGGGGTGGCTCCGGGGCTGGGCTTGCTTTATGGATGGGCTGACCTCCTCCCGGCGATGGGCAGGGCACGCTCCTGTGCCGGCCCCTTTGGGCCTGTCCACAGACCTGACTTTAGCTCTGCCCTCAGGTTCTGTTCCCCAGCAGGTTCTGCTCACCTGCCTGGGTCCCTGGGTGGGCCGGCACTGGGCCAGTGTAGCTTCCAGTCAGTCTGACTCAAGAGATGCAGGAGCTGTGGAGCAGAAGTGACAGAAAAGGACATCTGCAGAGATTCCCAGAACAGACACACCTTTGTTGGAGCAGAAGGGAGTTTTCTAGGTCAGGAACCACTCTGTGAATTAGTTAGTTAGTTCAGCATCTGTCCCACAATCTTCCCGACATTCAGCCTCTCCTCTGATGCTTTCTGTCAGGGGTGGTGTAAGACAGTGTTGCCCTCCTGATACCACCTGTAAGTGGCCAGCAGCTGGGCCCAACTAGATGCATGAGAGTCACCTCGTGGATTTCAGTGAGAGGCCTTGTGTGCTCTTCCTGAAATAGGACCTGACATGAGTTATTTTCCTGAGGAACTGGAGATGCAGGGCCCAACAGAAAATCCAGGGGAGTTTCGCAGGTGCTTTTCTGGCATGGAACGAGTATGGCAGCCTGGGATGCTCTGTTCGCTTCAGTTGAGCGCTGTGGCTGATCCATGCTGCAGATCAGCTGTGTGAAAGCCTATTTCCCTCAGAGAAATGCTCCAGGGACAGTTTTAAACCCTCACCTGTCTTATCTTTGTCTTCCAGTTCAAAAGCTTGGACAAAGCTGGAGTTCTTTACCGGACAAAAACAGCAGATAAAGGGAAGCGATTACGGTAAGAGAATCTCTGTGTGACCAGATGCAGGACACCCCCCACCCCCAACCCCTCAATGCAGGGGCCTGTCATAGAGCAAATGCTACTCCCAGCTTGTTTGGGAAGCAGAAAGATGCCTGACAGTGCTGGGGAAATTCACAGTCCAGCTCACTGTGTCAATTCATAGATCACCAGGCCAAAAGGGACCGTTGTGACCATCTGGTCTCACCTCCTGGATAACCCAGGCGGGACAACTGCTCCCAAATCATTCCCAGAGCAGAGCTTTTAGAAAAACAGCCAACTTGATTTAAAAATTGCCAGTGCTGGAGAATCCACCATGACCCTTGGGAAGTTGTTCCAGTGGTTAATTAACCTCGGTGTTAAAAAAAACATACTCCTTCCTTCCCATCTGAGTTTGTCTAGCTTCAAATTCCAGCCATTGGATCAGGTTGGACTTTCTGTTATTAAAGTTTGTTTCCCAGGTAGATACTTCGGTGATCATGTGAGCACTTAACCTGCTCTGGGGTAGCTGAATAGACTGAGCGCCTTGAGTGCATCATTACAGAGGCTAAACTCAGAGCTCTCCTCCCCCACGCTGGGGCTGCCCCAACACAAAGTGCCGGAACCGCAGGCAGATTAAGCCCCCCGCCTCTTGTTTTCCTGGGAGTACGTGGTGTTCAGCCAGAGATTTCCAAAGCCAGAAGATCCAGTTACCATCACCTAGTTGGACTGCTTGCGTAACACAGGCTAGAGATGGCACCTTGTCACTCTGACGGGCAGCTCTCCACTTCCAGCTAGCCACCTGTGCCGGTACTCAGCGTCCTGGGTGGCATCATGCCACCTGCTCCGAAGTGTGTGTGTGCTGTGGTCACCCCCAGTCTGCAGTGCAGATATGTTCCATGTCTCTCTCTGAGCCACAGCTGTCTGTCTGTCTGCACAGGGCGATTGCTGTACCACACAGAGGTGCTCAGACACTATGGCAGGGGTTGGCAACCCCCAGCACACGTGCCAAACCTGGCACACACGCCTATTCCCAGCGGCACATGGCACAGCTTCAGCAGCTACACTCCCCACCGGCCCTGCCCCCTAGCGGGGCCTGGGGCCACAAGACCCATGAGCATGCCACAGCTCCTGTGCCCTGTCAGACCCGCTCCTCAGATGGGGGGGTGAGGCCATGGCTCCTGGCCCCCGCTGGGTCTGACCCCTGTGGGGAGAGCAGGCCAGCAGGGGACAGGAGCCACAGGTGGGGGCGGGGCCAGCTCCTGGCACCTGCTGGTCCCGCCTCCAGCACCTACTGACGGGGCAGGGCTGTCCCAGGGGGGAGCCACGGGGGCTGACAAAGGTTGCCGACCCCAGCATGGGCCAGGGGACGAGGAACACCTAGACCTGGTCAGACTAAACTAGGAAAGCTGCCGCCTGTCCCGCTCTTTGAGGGGGTTGCCCCGATTTTTGATGTATTCTTCAAATTTTTCTGAATGTGGCGAGATCCAGACTCCGTTCCAAGACTGGATTGAGGAGGGATTCGCTCTCCTGCTCTAGCTGTTATACCCCACTGCACTGTCCTCCACAGTCCAGGACGTCCCGGAGCCGCCTAGGGACAGGTTCCCTAGTGCAAGCCCAGTGACGCTTCTCCAGCTACTGCCTCACCCCCTCTCCTGTCTGCACTCTCAACCCTCCTACCGAAGTGGGGGTGGGTTAAACTCCGGCGAGCTGGCCCTTGGGTTCGAACCCTGCTTCTGCTTTCACTGGGGCTGGGAACCCTTCACACAGACCCAGCGATGAGGACGGAGGCTAAATCCCTCCAGTGCCTTCCCACAATTCCCCCTTGTGCCCAGCAGGACAGAGAGTCACCGAGTGACGCAGTTTAGAGAACAAAAAGCCCAGGGCCTACCCCCAGAAATCTTAGTGACATGTACGAAGGCTCACGACACCTATGAGGACCCGGGGCTGTTAGCACTTGGGCTAGGCCAACTCAGGGTTCAGAGCCGGTGGCCATCCCCCAGGATAGCTCTGCAGCGAAGGCATATCCAAACAGGCAGAGGGATAGAGTCTCCCAGCTTGCTGCTCTGGGGACTCGCTGCCACAGGCAGTCCGGGCGTCCTGCTGCCTAGAGCAGCTCTCAGCTGCTATGCAGTCGGTCAAACTAGAGTCTAATGTTCCCGTCTGGCTTGGAAATCTCTGCACCTCTGTTCTTGTTGCAAACGTTCCCACACTGAGCAGAGCTTGTCACGAGCGCCTGTCCCGGGTTGCAGCCCCAAGCATGAGCAGCCTGCAGCGGGGTGCTGGGTAACACAGATAATAGTCATTGGGTTTAATTCCCCTCCCCAGCAGGTAAGTGTTCGAGGCCACCCAGCCCCCTGGAAAGCATAGGGCTGTGCCGGCATCTGGCCCCAGACCAGTGATCTCGGCGCATCTTCCCACATGCAGACCTGAGCGCGGGGAGGTGGATTCTTAGGTAGGAATCCCAGACCCACAAGCAGCAAAGGGGCCAGCGCTTCCTTAGGGAGGCCTCTGAGGGAATGGGCTGACTGTGCCCCACTTGCTCTTCCTCAACCAGCAGTCGGAGAGGGGGGCCCCTCCAGCATGGCCATGGCCAGGGCTTTTAATGCTTCTGTCCTGTGTCCTCCCCCAGGAAGAACTGGAGCTCATCCTGGACCGTCCTGGAGGGTGGCGTCTTGACCTTTTTCAAGGAGTCAAAGCATTTGTCCTCCAGCAGCTTGGTGAGTCACTTTCCTTTGGCTGATGTCCTTGCTTGGCCCCCTTCAGGGCTGTTGACGGGCAGGCACCACGCTGCTCCCCAGCAGAACAATTGCTTGGCCCTTCCCTAGATGACCCCGCATTTGACCTGCCCCTGGCTTCTGTCCTCCCTTCCTTGTCACACTGCAGGAGCCACCTCGCAGGTATGCCAAGCAAGCTTTCCATGGGGAGTTAATGCAGGAGTGTCTGGGTGTGGCTCCAAATTGACCTTGAAAATCGTGGGGCACAAGGGCTGGAGCTTTTCGCTGCTGGTGGATCCCCCTCTATATCCTGAAACTGAACAACATTCCTGCCTAGAGCATGTGGTTTGCATTCAAAAGCCCCATGTTGGGGGGGTTACCAGGCCCCTTCTAGGTGCTTGATGGTCATGGAATGACTGAAACCAGAGACACAGCCGCTCTGCAAGGGCTATTTCCCCCCTCCTCGGTGAGCGTTTATAATAAGATGCGAGTAAGAGAGCCAAAACTGTGGTCAGAGCCGCTTGAAATGGGGAAGGCCACTCACAGGTTGGGTGTTGTCACACTTCTTAGTGCTGGTGTGGGCTTGCAACACCACAAAGGGAAAAGAACGGGGCGAGAGAAGAAATGTGTCTGCAAGGAGCTTGCTGTATGTCTGGGTAGGGGCAAGTGTGAGACAGAAAAGTCCACATCCAACCAAGCCCAATGCATAGAGGTCTTTGGGGGTGTCCTGTTTCTATAAACCCTATCACTGAAGCTCATGCAAGGGGAAATTAATAAAAATAATGCATGTGGGGGAGCTCTTCAGCCCACTGAAATGTGTGATGCAATTTCCTGACCGACGAAAGGTGAAGGCTGGGCTTTCAAAGAAACCTCAGGGGTTTGGGTGCCAATGGAATCTGGATCCCTAACTCCCCTAGGCCTTTCTCCCTGGAAAAATTGACCAGCATAGCGAATGTGGAAATAAGCTATTAAAACTAGTAATAACTTTAACTTTGGAAGTGGAAGCTAAGCCAGAAAAAGGCACTCTTATTCTGGGATAAGAGTGTCCACACAGGGAGCTAAACAGAAATAAATATCGCTCTTGAAATCCAAGCTCCCCTTTACTCCAGATCGATTCCCCGTGTGCACTGGCTCTGTGGAAAGTCCTAGCCCACAAAGCTGGAGCGTAGTCAGAGTGGGGCTGCAGTTTCTACCAGCAGCAGTGCACTTCTGCTGGTCTCGCTCACAGCAGTTCAAAATAAGATCTCACCGCAGAAGGACATTTTGACCAATATAGCTGCATCTGTGTTAGGGCTTTTGCTCATATTAAACCATCCTAAAAATATAGCACCCCTAACTGATAAAGCTGTGCCAGCAGAAGTTTCTAGTGTTGAGCTAGTCTTAGAAACCCACTAGGCTGAGGATGTCCAGTATATTGGAGGGGAGGGGATTAAATTAAACTTTTAATTATGGTCTCTGAGCATCAGTTTTGGATTCCAGACTCCCCTCAGCACACAGTGGGTCTCCTGGTGACCTCAGGAGGAGATTTGTGCAAAACTAAGGCACAATTAAATAGTTAATGATGACAAGCAAATTGTCCTCCCTGAGCTGTACCACTAACTTCTCTCCCCCATGTGATTACTCGGTGCTAGCAGAGCCCATTCTTCTTGGAGCTATTGTTTCAGCCCTCGGCAAACTCAGGCAGACATCGCTGCAGCAGTCACACTCTGCTAATGCTGAGGTGGTTAACTTTCCAGCCACAAGGGGTGCAAACGCAGAAGTGAAAGCTGAGGTTCTGCAGAACGTGCAACAGTGCTGGCCCCTCCAGCAACTTTATCCCAGGTCTTGTGATGTTTGATGTTTCTCGTAAAGCCCCAGCTCCTGGAAACACAATGAGGCGAGAACCTCAGCTTTAAGTTTCTACCCTTTGTAGTTATGGAGAAAAGGCTGGGGAACGAAATCCTGCCTGACTCCAGCACCGTGAGGCAAATGACAAGAGCCCATGTCACTATTGTTGTTTTGTTTAAAAGACTCATGATTTTTAAGCTAGTCTGACGATTGATTGGAGCCTGACTCGGGAGTCTGGCCCATGAGGGCTCGGTGATGCAGCAGAGGCACTCTGAGCAGCCTGGATTTGGCACTCTTGGCTAGGCCGAGGCAATGAAACCGTATTAACCTTTTCTCAGCTTATTTCGGTGCGGTTGACTATGGCTCAGCTGTCCCACGGCAGGCGCCAGGTGGCTGGGGGTGGGAGCTGGAAGGCCTAGATTCTAATCTGTGCTCTCGCATTGTGTTCTCATTGCATGGCCTTCTCCGGCACGGGGCCCTTCTCCACTGGCTAGTGCCCTGGCAGCCCGGGGCATCTGACTCTGGAGGGTCTGCCCTTTGCCAGCTCTGATGGAGAGAAGGACAGGGGCCTTTCATCCGGGGTTGTGGCCACCCTGGGCTGGGTTGGGCACCAGGGGTGCGTCTACACTTGTAAATTGTCGACGTAAGCTTGCTTAAGTCGACTTATTTTACTCTGCGTCTACACTACACTTTCCTTAAGTCGACTTAAGTAGCTGCTTAAGGAAAAATTAAGTTGACTTTGTAAAACCTAATTTAAAGTCGACTTTGCTGGCTAACAAGTCGACTTAGCCAGTGTAGACGTGGAGTAGCCCTAAGTCAACTTTAAATCGACTTAGGGGACTCCAGGGCTTCCCCACTGCCCTCCCTGCCAGGGTGGCTGGCACAGCCACAGCCTGGCGTACCCCCCAACAGGGCAGGGCAGAGCCCTGCCCAACTTGCCCCTATGCCCTGCCAGGGTCCCTGTCCCCCTTTGCCCCATTGTACCAAGGTACAATGGGGCAAAGGCTGAGCCCCTGGCGCTTGGCAAGGGGTGCCCCCCTGCCACCGTGGACCTGTCCCAGGTCTATCTAGCCCCTACAAGTCGACCTAGGCATCCAGTTTGGCTGCTCTAGGTCGATTTTATAGGGTCCCCTTTAAGTCAACTTAAAATGTAAGTGTGGACATGCTAAGTCGACTTAAATTAACAAGTGTAGACATAGCCCAGGGCTGTAGTTGCTCACTAAGGCTAAGACTTTCAACAGGACATGAACTCCAAAGACACTCAAGTGCTTTGATCTCTCTCTGAACAGCCTGTCCTTTTTCTGGACCTTGTTTGCCAGGCACCTCATACTTTCCCCTCCTCTTCCCTCCCTCACACATGCACTGGTTTGTCATCCCCTCTTGCTGGGCTGCTGTGACATCTTAGCCCTCCGTGCCCGCAGCCCCATTGCCTGGAGACTTATGTTCTTGGTAGGAACTGCTCCTGGCCTCACTGGTTGTACCGGCCTTGGCCCACCCATGTCCAGCTCTGAGCTGGGTGGAAATGCCAGGCCCAGACCTGGGAGCCCTGCCCACCTGGCGGGTTGTATACCCTCCCGCAGAGCTGACATCCTCCACCCTGCACCGGCCTAGCTGTTCCGCTCATGTGAGCAGAGCCCTGAGCGTCCCTGGGAGTGACCATCTGCTTTTCTCCTGCCAGAAACATCCTTCCATGCTGACCTCACCTGAACATACTGTGGGTCTGCGGGGGGCCACCGTGTCCTGGGCTCCCAAAGAGAAATCCAGCAAGAAGAATGTGCTGGAGGTGAGTCGGCTCAGTGCTGCTTTGGTGGTGTCTCCTGAGCCCGGGGCAGAGAGTGTTGCTAAAACCAATGGGAACGTTACGGTCTTGTCCACATGCAAACTGGGTTAGATTTAAGGGAGGTTTATCTGGTAGCTGAGCTCTGTCCCTGAACGTCGGCACCATGGAGTTCTGCCAGTGTAGCTAGCTCAGCTAGGAGTGTGGTAAAATCACTCTGCCCCCAGCTAGTGTTCCCTCTAAGCTGCGCTGCCCACCCGCCGACCGCCTCGACTTCCTGGCCCGGGGCCGGGGCTGGGGCCGGGCTCATCCAACAGCCTCGGCCTCCCAGCACGGGGCAGGGATCAGTCTCCAGAGCTGGGGTCTGCTCTGCCCCACCGGCGACTTCCCAGGGCTGTGGTAGGGTCCTCCCCCACCAGGGGCCTTGGCTTCTCTCTTTCTTTCTCTTCCTTCTTTCTCTTCTTTGCCTGCCTTCTTTTTTCTTTCTTTCTCTTCTTTCTCTTCCTTCTTTCTTTCTCTTTTTTTCTTTCTCTTCCTTTCCTCTTCTTTCCTTCTCTTCCTTTTTCTCTCTCTTCCTTCCTCCTCTTTTTTCTCTCTTCCTTCCTTCCTTCTTTCTTTCCTTCCTTTTTTAAAAAAAACTTTTAAAAAATTAATTTTAAATAAAAACCTTTCTAAAAATTAAATTTCAATTCAAAATTCATTCAAATTCAATTAAACACAATTAATTAATTCTATTTACAATTACTTTAACTTCAATTAATGCATATAATTTCTGTCGTGTGAGTTTACACACAAATTTTATTCAGAAAAAGTTTTGCACATGACTTGAAAATTTTACACACAAGCTGCCAAACCTTAGAGGGAACATTGCCCCCAGCTGACAGCTATGCTGGCAAAGCCCCTGGTTTAGAGACAAAGTTGCTGGAAATGTGCTTTGAGGAGCTATGCCAGCAGAAGAGTCCCTTTGCTGCATGTCCCGCTGGCTGTGTAGTGCTGGCACAGCTATACTGCCCAATACTCTTGTGTTGAGAAGCCCTGAAATAAGTCCCTGCTAGATCACAAGCTGTGTCCGCACTACAGAGCCTGGGTGGGTAGCTGTGCTACCCCAGTGTAGACACAACAGAAGCCAGCAGAAGTTCTCCCAGTCCCAGCGTAACTAATCACCTCCCCAAAAGACCTTCGCTCTGGCAGCAGAAGCACTCTTCTGTCGGTGTAGTTCTGTCTACTCAGGGGTTTGGCTGGTTTAGCTGTCGGTAAGCAGGGAATGATTTTTTTTTTTTTTGGAACCGTCCTTTCTGACCTAGCTATGCCAGCAATATGCAGCCCAGGTGCCTAGAAAAGCAGGGCTGAAGGGGATCTCGGAAGACCAGCTACTCCCAGCTCTGAGACAGGATTAAGCATACCGAGGCCTTTCCTGACAGGTGCTGGAGCGTCCACACAAGGGTTGACGGCTTAACCGAACAGCTTTGTATTCACACCTGTAACTACACTGGTTCAATGGTCCGTGTAGATGAGGCCCAAGGAAGCGTCCTGAGGCTGGTGCGGTTTATCCTCAAGAGCTGATGTGCCTGTGGCTGATGTATTCTGGAGTCAGATTCGCGCTCTCACTCACACTCAGACATGTTCCTCACATCTGTGTCTTCCTCCTGCTCACTGGGTGTCATCTATTTAGCCCCCTGCATGCTGGCTGCTCCTTCGGATGCATATCCTGGGCTAATGGCCTCTTTACATTCTCTGTTGCCAGTGCTGTCATCTGCCCCAGGCCAAGTGGCTGAGCGGGGCTCCCCAATCCCAAAGGGAGAGATTTCCCCACCCTTTGCTGCGAGGTGACTGCAGGAGCGCTGGGGCACAGAGAATCACAGCTTCAGGCCATGACTGCATGCACCCAGGCTGTACTGGTGGAACGACACTGGGGTCACTAATGTATACAGGCCCCTGTGTGGATGCAGTTATCCTGGGATAAGGGTACTTGGCCTGGGATAGCCAGACCTGTGCAGGATGTGTTAGGCACCTTATTCCTGTATAATTGCACCCATGCGAGGGATTGTACCAGTCTATGACGGGAGCGTGGGTGCAGGGATTGGCCACACAACTACCAGCTATACCAGAACGTTATCCCTGCCTGCTTGGCCCAGCTGTGGGCAGAGATGGGAGAGACTCCTGCAGAGGTGGTTCAGAAGATTCAGCTATAAATACAGAGCAGAGTCAGGTCTGAGGAAGTCCAATGCAAGGAGCCGGGCATCTTTCCCTCGGGACCGGGGTGCACCAAAGACTGAGGGCCAGCACAACTGATGGGCACACAAGGTGCCCAAGGAGCAGAGGCTTGAGCTGTAAGATTGCACAGAAGTCAGGACTGTCGGCGGAGGCCCTGTCACACGTATGCATCTCAGCCCAGCCCACTGGTGTGTAATGAAAGAATCTGCCCTTCTTCCTTTATGGGCCCTCCGGAGGGCTGTCACGTTGAGTCTGTCTCAGGGTCAATTGCCCCTTCCTGGATGCTTATGTTGGGGGCTGCACAGCGTCCGTGTCACCCCATAACCACCCTGCTGCTTCTTTCAGCTGAAGACCCACGACGGCTCTGAGTTCCTGATCCAACATGACTCAGAGTCCATCATCGCCACGTGGCAGAAGGCGATCGCCGACAGCATCCACAAGCTGGTGAGCTGGTGCTTCCCCTGGCATTTCGTTAACGCTTTCCCTGGGGCTGGCCTGGGACCTCTGGGCCAACCAGAGCCTCTGGGGCTAGAGTTCCAGGATCAGGCCTCCAGCACCCAGAAAGGATCAGAAACCTGTTAAGCGTTACTGGAGGTTACCCACCCACCTCCATCTTCAGCACTGACTCCGGTCCTACCCGGACCCCCTTCTCTGACCCAGCTCACTGCTCAGCCTCATTTTCCCTTCCCTGCCCGTCTCCTGCCTAGCTCTGTCCCCTCCCAGAGCCCCACCAGGCCTCATCTTCAGGACCTGACATTGTCCCCCTGGACAGACAGGTGGATGCTAGAAACTCAGTACCAGCCACCATCCTCCTGGGAGCTCAGCACAGTGGGGATTGGGTTTTCTTTCCTCAGTCTCAAAAAAAAAGTGGCATTTTGAGCAAAGTTTCAGGTTGGCTCGTGCTGCTTGGCATTCTCTGCACTGCAGTGGCCATGAGGCCCCAATGCGCTAGGCGCTGTACAAACACAGAACAAAAAAGCTATCCTCGCCCCAGGGAGCTGACAGTTGAAGTATTTGACGTATCCAGACTGACTCATGGCCTTGTATGTCGGGGGTGAGAATTTTCACATTATCGCTGTTTCCCTACAAACCTACCCAGCCATGTGTAGCAGACGCCAGGAAAGTGCCATGTGTCCTGCCCTTAGCCATGCGCCAGTGAGATCTTTTGGGTACTAGGAAAGAGACAAAAGCAGTTTGATAACATGTCTCTTTTTTAGTCCACAGACTTTCCTTCTGAAGACGAGAATGAAAACATTGCAGACTTCGGCTCCAGAGAGAGACTGGGGATCTACAAAGAGAAAGACAAGGAGAAAAAGAATGCAAGTCAGTGGGTGAGATCCAAGCAGGGCTAAATTTAACAGGGAATTAGTTGGGGAAGTGGACTGGACTGAAGAACTCGTGGATCTAAAGGTGGAGGAGGCTTGGAATTATTTCAAGTCAAAATTGCAGGAACTATCTGAGCCTGCACCCCAAGGAAGGGGAAAAAAATCACAGGCAAGGGTTGTAAATCACACTGGATGAGCAGACATCTCAGACAGGTTCCAGAAGGGGGGGGCCGTGTTGTTCTGTTTCAGTAAAATAAACAAGGAGTCCTGCGGCACTTTAAAGACTAACCAATTTATTACGGCATAAGTTTTGTGTGCTCCAATCCACTTTGTCTAATGCATGAAGTGAAAACTGCAGTATGTTAGTGTGTATAGACACGTACAAAGAAGTGCGAGTCACATTATCTGGAGGACCAATGTTATCGAGGTTAATTCAAACAGTGTGGATGTGGCCCATTCACAACTGTTGATGAGAAAGTGAGAATATTCGGAGAGGAAAATTATCTTTTGTGGTGAGCTAGCCACTTCCAGTCCCTATTCAGACCCACTCCGATAGCGTAATGTTTGTATATGAATTCCAGCTCTGCAGTTTCATGCTGAAGTCTGGTTTTAAAAGGTGTTTTTTTGCTGAAGTATGGTAACTTTCAAGTCTGTTACTGAGTGTCCAGGCAGATTGAAATGTTCCCCTATTGGTTTTTGAATGTTACCATTGTTGATGTCTGATTTGTGTCCATTTATTCTTTTGTGCAGAGACAGGCCAGTCTGGCCAGTGTATAAAGCAGAGGGGGCATTGCTGGCACATGCTGGTAGATGTGCGGGTGAACGAGCCCCTGACAGAGTGGCTGGTTGGTTTAGGTCCTTTGATGGTGTCATTTGAGTAAATATGTGGGCAGGGTTGGCAAAGGGGTTTGTTGCAGAGATAAGTACCTGTGTTAATGTTACTGTTGTGTGATGTGTAATTGCTGGTGAGTATTTGCTTCAGGTCGGGGGGCTGTCTGTAAGCGAGGACTGACCTACCTCCCACGGCTTGAGAGAGCGAGGGATCATCTTCCAGGATAGGTTGTAGATCCTTGATGATGTGCTGGAGAAGTTTTAGGGGGGTTTTAAGTAGGTGAAGACGTTCTGTTGCTTTCCCTGTTGGGCCTGTCCTGTAGTAGCTGACTTCTGGGTACCCGTCTGGCTCTGTCCATCTGTTTCTTCACTTCCCCAGGAGGGTACTGCAGTTTCAAGAATGCTTGACAGAGATCCTGTTGGTCAGGCCCACGATCCCACGGGGCGGGAGCCAGCAGCCAGGCTGCAGCCACCCATCTTCCACCCAGGATCCTGCCACTGGTTTAGCAGCTCTCAGCGGTGCCTGTGGCCAGCCCGCCCCACGCCACCTGCCCAACCAGAGGGGTCTTGGCAGCCACTGTTGGGGAAAAGCCAATCACCACCCAGCGGACCCGCCAATCACCCCCGGGTTGTGGCCGTGCAGTGGGTCAGGCGGCCGGCGGAGCAGACAGACTGAGCACCCAGGGCTGGTACAGGGCTCAAGTGTGGGGGCTCTAAGGAGCGGGGCCTGGGTGTGTGTGGAGCATCCCCATGGGGGGCATCTGCTGTGGGGGGCGCCATGCTGCGTTGGGCTCTGCCTGCCTCCTGCCCGATCCCAGCAAGCAGCTGGGCTGCAGCTGCTCCCCTCCCCCCCACACTTGGGTATGCACGGAGCCCTTTAGAATGAAAATTTGTAAAAGGTTTTTTTGTATTAAAATTTTAAAAAAACTTAATTTCAATTAAAATTCATTTAAATTCAATTAATTATTTTAATTATTTGATTGATTTTAATTAAAATGAATTTGACATCAATCGAGTGCATTTTAATTGACTATTAATTAAATAGGCTGGTGGCCCTTCGGGGTTTTAACAATTATGGTTTTGGCCCTCGAGCCAAAAAGGTTGGGACCACTGCTGTAGGTGTCTGCCTCTGAGGGACATCACCTCGCCTGGCGCTTCCTCTCTAGTTTAAAGCTAGGAGGGGCAGTCGGCTGGTCACCCCGGCAGCCTGAGACCCAAGTGGGAGCTGGCAGGGGCAGTGCGAGCCTCTTCCCTCGTAGACGGCTGGGGGGGCTAGACACAAAGTGGGGGGTCGGGTAGAATGAGAATGACGGGCCATGCCACCCTTCCTTCCGTGTAACATTTGACCTCTGCGCTGGGGCAGCGTGGCTACAGGGAGGGGGAGGGGCTTTGACAAATTTTGGGGTGGCCATAGCACCGCCCCTGGAAGCTGGTGAGCTTTGGTGGAGGTTGTGCGGCGCCGGAGAAGACCAGCGTTCGTTAGAGGTGAACAGCGATTGGAGAAAGAGCCTCTCTGCCAGATGGCCACCAGCAGTGTGGTGCCTGCAGCGGATGCAGGGAGATTCCCTGGGGCCTCCACCCCTGTCGGGAGGGTTCAGATCCCCAAGTGACGAGGCCTGACAGAGGCAGGGCCAAACCCCTGGGGCAGGGCCTTTGTAGTGGCCATTCTCCAATCCTGCTGTGACCTATGTTGCAGAGTAGGATGGGGGGGACAAGAAACCACCTCCTCTTCAGCTCTGGGCGTTGCCAGGAAGCTGGGGGGGAGGAGGGGTGTTGAGCTTCATCCATAGGAGAGGAGAAAATAGAAGCCATCTTCTTCCCTGCTGGCTGCTGCACCCACTGCCAGGAAGCCAAGGGGCCTCAGGGACTCTCGGCCGGTCACTGGCTCTCCCTGTTACCCCTCCTGCCTGGTGATTCAGAGGGGGGAGCTAAGGGAAAGGGGAACCCCTAAGTAAGAGTGTCTGGGACAGAAGTGGGAGCTCTCCTGCATTTAGCCATGCTGGATCCAGGCATCCTTACTGCAGCAAAGTACTGTGCAGGGCCCAGAACGCCAGGTTCCTCTCCTGCACGGGGCCTCTGTGGGTCTCCCTTTGAAATGCTCTCCATTGTCTCCCGCAGCCTTCGGGTCGACAGCCAGCAGCCTGGGCTCCGAGAGCGATACCAACAAGGTTCGGAACCGCCTGCGGAAGCTCCTCCAGAAACGGCCCCCCTTGCAGTTCCTGCGGGAAAGAGGGTACATTAAAGGTACGGGGCGGGGTGGGACAGGCCACTTGCTGTGGCTGCAGGGACAAAGAAAGCCAGTTCTGGGCTAAATTCCTAGGGAACTGGGGTTTGGGCCCAAGGTTTGGGCACGAATTGTCCTCCGCAGAGCCCCTGAACCATGGCTGAAAGGCCATGAAAGCAATATGCAGCACCCTGCTCTGATTACACGGCAGTTCTCTAGCTTTGAAGTTAGGAAGAAGAGGCAGTGAAGGGGGAGAAAAGCTAAATTAAAGCTTAATTGGCGGACATTACTATTGTGGCAAGGATAGAGAGGAGCAGATAATTCCTCATATCAATACTTGGACAAAGTATGTAGCGGGAAGAGAGTGTTATCTCTTGGTTTCCCAGGCTTGCTAGAGAAAAGTTGCAAATCCCCCCCCCCCTCCGCTTCTTTCTCTCAGACCACTTGTTAAGAAATCTGTAGTCGTTTTTGTTGCAAAGATAACACATTTCAAGGTAAAGCGCCTGCGCTGTGTAAGCAGGGGTGGGTATTATTATAATCCTCCGATAGCCATCAATATTCATTTTATAATTATATTGCCAAGCAGTGGTTTTAGGGGGGTAGTAGGTAGAAAGTGTATTTACAGTTGATTTGGGATCAGAAATTGTGAAGAAGTTACCTCAGGGCTTGCTTCGTTGGCCACGAGGCAAAGGGGAACAAGTGGGTCAGATGCTGTTACTGAATAAACTGCTCCTTATCACTCCACCCGCTCAGGATCTGTTCTCTCTCAACCCTGCAACACTCACCAGGGGAACGGCCCCTTCTTCCTAGCCAGGAAACCCAAACCTTGCAGCCATGAGCAAAGCGCCTTCCTCAACACGGCTGTTTGGGGACTGGATGTCCCGAGAGCATGGCCCTAGCATGAGCGGGGAGGGGGGAGGGTGTGCTGTGCACCCTGACCCCCAGGAGACCCTGAGTTATCCATCTCAATGTCTGGGGTTCCTGGTTTCTTTTTCAGACCAAGTGTTTGGCTGCTCCTTGCAAGTGCTGTGCGAGCGGGATCGCAGCACGGTGCCGCGGTTTGTGCAGCAGTGCATCCAGATGGTGGAACACAGAGGTAACCTCTCAAGCCAAGAGCTCCCCAGACATCCCCTACCATGCACAGGGATCCCAGCTGCTTCTGCCCCGTCGCTGGCATTGCAGTCCCTCGCAATGTCAGGTGATGCAGCCAGGCCTGGGTACGCCCCGAGAAGGGGCTGTAGACTCAGTGGGGTGTCGGTTCCCAAGAAGCATCCCAATAACTGACTAATGGAGCAGATAACTGTTATCTGGCTCCTTAATTTTACATCTTGATGCTTGTAAAGGCTTGTAGAGCAAGCAGTTGGGGTTTTTCTGCCTGTGCATTTCCACCCTGAAAAATACTCCCTAAGAGAGACAGAAGAGAAAGCAGCACAGATGTTTCTGAGCCACTTTTTCTTAGTGTCTTCCGAGCCTGCCCGCTCCACTCACTGTTCTCTGCATTGGTGCTTCTACACTTACAAATTAAGTCGACTTAAGCTTGCTTATGTTGACGTAATTTACTCTGCGTCTACACTACATTTTCCTTAAGTCAACTTAAGCAGCAGCTTAAGTTGACTTAAGAAAAAATTAAAGTCGATTTTATAAAACCTACTATAAAGTCAACTTTACTGGCTAAGTCGACCTTATTAAGTTGATTTAGCCAGTGTAGATGCAGATTAGCCCTAAGTTGACTTTAAGTCGACTTAAAGGGCTCCCCCACTGCCTTCCCTGCCAGGGTGGCTGGCACAGGCAGAGCCTGACATGCCCCTCCCCCCCCCCACAGGGCAGGACAGAGCCCTGCCCATCCTGCTCCTATGCCCTGCCAGTGTTCCTGTCCTTCTCAGCCCCCATTGTACCCAGCTACAATGGGGCAAATGCTGAGCCACCTGGCACTTAGCAAGGGGTGTCCCCCCTGCCACTGTGGACCAGTCCCAGGTCCACCTGGCCCCTAGAAGTCGACTTAGGTGTCCAATATGGACGCTCTAAGTCAATTTGGCAGGGTCCCCTTTAAGTCGACTTAATTTTTGAGTGTAGACATGCCAAGTCGACTTATTTGGCCAAGTGTAGACATAGCCCTTATGTGTGGATGCACTAGATTTGTCTTGCTACATCGTAGCCCACCCCTCCTCCCACCAGGAAGGCTCCAAATGGAAACCCAGCGTGTTGGGCTCAGAGGCCCCTGCAGAGAACACCTCGGAATTCGACTCTGTAAGGAACAAGGGGAGCCCGGTGTCCAAAGAGCTTGGCCAGACTCTCTGCTCCTTAGCACCTCCAGCCAGTGCCAGATTTCCCCAGGAGTTGACCACCTCAGGTATTAAGCACCTCTGGAAATATGGCAATGAGTATTCAGCAAATCCGTCCCACACTCCTGAGACTGGCCGTACTAGCACCTGTTGAGAATGACACGATCTTTACAATGAGCTGCTTTTATGTGTGAAACTCTAGAGCCGCTTCTCTGCAGGCCCTTGTTGGCAAGTTCCCACTGTCCAGCTGGGGTGGGTGACTGGTGGTTTTGTTCTCTGTCCTAATAGGTTTGGACATTGATGGACTTTATCGAATAAGTGGAAATCTGGCAACTGTGCAGAAATTGCGCTACAAAGTGGATCATGGTAGGCCTGCTTTCAAGACTGTAACTTTTTTTCACCATCAAATATGTCTTGCCTTAGATTTTTAATTTTTTTTTCCAATGTAGAAAGGTGAACAAATCCAGAACCATGTAATGCTTTGAAAGCCTGTTTGGGTTATTCATCACCAGAATACAGCGTCCCCATGCTAAAAAGGATGTTGGAAAATTGGTAAAATTTCAGAGAAGAGTTGCAAGGATAATTCAGGAACAGCGGGCTGGGAATTTTCTAGTGAAACAGGAATGTCCCTGGGGTCATTTATTCCAGTTCAGTTTTTGCCAAAAGGAAAACTTTCATTTCCCTTTCATGAGAACTTTAAAAATTCTAGTTTTCATTCCAAATTGGCATTCACTTTTTTGAAACATCAGAATTTCCCCCAGAATGGGAATTCTGAGTTTTAACCAGCTTTAGATTCAAGATCTGGAAAACCTGCCTCCTGGGGTTAGGGGAGAGAGTAAGAGAGATAGACTAAAGGAGTTCTGTTTAGCTTATGAAAGAGAAAGCTAAGAGGAGATGTATTCATAGACTACAAGAGCCAACTCCCATTCAGATACCACAAGAAGCAGCCTGTTTTTAGAAGAGCCCTGCACATTGAACTGCTCCCAAAAGGAGTGAAGGTTTCTGATAGCCGAGGGCTCTTAAATCCTGCAGACAGCAGTACAGCAAGGTCCAATGGGTGGAACTGAAGCTAGAAAACCCACACTGGAAATAGGGTGCATGTTTGCAGCAAGGAACCACTGGAGAACTGCCCTAGAGTGTGGTGGATTCCTCATCGCTTGGAGGGCAGGTGAAACTTGGGGTACTGTTTTAGGGTATGTCTACACTGCAGTCGGCATAGCCTGGCTTAGATGATGAGATTTCAGGCAGATGTCTGAGTACATTGTACATTTAATCCTCACCTGTTGTTAAACTCCATGAAGTCTCCAGCAAGGCCCAGACAGCTTCCAGGTAACAGGCTCTGCTGTAACGACCTTCATTCTTCTGCTCTTCGGATTCACAGGGTTTAAGGGCAGAAAGGGCCATTCAGATCATCTAGGCTGTGCTCTGCAAGTCCCTTCCCCCATCATCCCTGTGCTGAGCCCAGTAATTTGTGTTTGGCTGAACCATCTTCCTGAAAGGCATACAATCTGGAGCTGAGGGCTTCAAGAGGTGGAGGATCTCCTCCTTCCTTCAGTAGCTTGTTCCAGTGGCTCATCACCCTCACTGTTAAAAATGTGCAGTGAATAGTTCAGTCCCCCTTTGGACTAAAGAACCACACGCTGGTCTCCGCACTGTGATCCTGTGCACACATTGTGCGCATGCTCCACTCGAACATGACCAGGGCCCGAGACGATCCCTGGCTTGACGCAGAATGATGTATGGTATGGAGCAAGGTCCTGCAACTACCCCCACCTCCCACCCCCCAGTTGCAGTGCAGCGTCTAACCTCCCTGCCTCGTCCCTACAGAGGAACGTCTGGACCTGGATGACGGCCGCTGGGAGGACGTCCACGTCATCACGGGCGCTTTGAAGCTTTTCTTTCGGGAGCTCCCGGACCCGCTCTTCCCGTTCAGCTACTTTGACAAATTCATCACTGCAATAAGTACGGGATGAGAGAAGCTGTGTGCGGAGTGGGAGACAGACGTGTGCTAGTGCCCTGTGAGCCAGCACCTGCAAATAGCAGTACGGTTACAGCGGCGTGAATAGCCACCTGAGTGGAATCTCTCCGGGCACATACTTGGCCAGTTAGCCTGAGCCATCATGGCCCCCCGGCAACCTTTAGTGTGCATGTCTGGGGCACTCCAGCGGGGGGAGCAGGGTGCTTGCACAGGGTGCAGCCTCTGGCAGTGGCTCCAGGGCCAGGAATGGCAGAGCATTGTCAGCCTGCCATGCCGGAGCCCCCGGGGGTCTGCACTGCACACCAGCCTGCCCCACCCCTGCTGCACAGCTATTGTGTTCTGGCCCACCCCGCAGACTCTGGTCCCAGGGCCCTCCCAGCACCAGCACCAGCCCCACCAGTGCTGTGCTGGCCTGAGTGGGGGCCAAATCAATATGGGGGCTTTAGGGGCTGCATCCAGGAGGCCCCCCCCTTTAGCTCAGAGCCTGGGGCTGCAGCCCTAAAGCCCTGCATTGATCCAGCCCTGATGGCTGGACACAAGTGTGAAGTGCTGTCCCATTCTGAAAATGGCACTCTGTTATGGAGTGATCAAGCTGGCTGTGCTTTGACAGCTGAGCTGTGATTTGTTGGAGGCTGTACGATAAATGCAGAGCAGGCTAAAGCCCTCCACAGGATGTTTGAGCTACAAGCCCAGCTGGTCTGGATATGGGCCAACAGACTCAGTCCACTGCTCTGGCAGCAGACATGAACGGGCTAAGAAGCCAGCCAAGGTTTGAATTGCCATTCATGGGAACAGCTTGTTACACTCTCATCCTTACACTGGCTGCTGGGCAAACCCAGAGTCACAGCAGGGATAAATAATTTCCGAGCTGCAGGCTCTCCTGGACCAGCTAACTTGGTTCTCTCGGGAAAGATGTGATTTTTCTATCTAGTTACTTGTCAGATGTTCCCTCCCATAATATCTGTGCACATCGAGGGCACAAGGGGATTTATACTTGTAATGGTTTGTGAAGTATTATTATCCCCGTGTTCCTGCTGGGCCAGTCACATAGGGACAGGTCCTCAGCAGAGTGGGGAGAACTGCTATACCACCAGCAATGTCGTGCAACTCTCTGGGCCTCGGTTCCTCTAGCCCACATGGGCAATCTCTGGCAGAGCCAGGGGAGAGCCCAGATCTCCGGAGTTCCCATCTAGGGCCTCCTTCCCACGCTGCATCTGAAGCCCAGACGTGCTGAGGAGGAACTTGACGTGTTTTTCTATTTGGTCGTAGAAATCTACGACCACACAAAGCGTGTAAAGTGCATCCGCGACTTGGTCTGTTCCCTACCTGAGGCCAACCACGACACCATGAAGGTTCTCTTTCAGCACCTCTGCCGGTGAGTGCTTGCCATGAAGGCCGTTCCCAGACCTCTCAATGAGCACGGATCTTTGTGTTTTGAGTGACACGGCCCACAGCTGTCCATGCATTCCTCTGCTATGACTAAACACGGCCAGCAGGAGCAAGGGAGGCCAGAGATCAGGGCTCCTGCCTGAGCAGGTATCTGGTGGGTCTGTGCCACTTGCTTTCCCTCGGCCCTTGTTGGCAGTGTTATGCTGCAATCCTCCCAGCCCTCACCGCTGTGCTGCTGAGGTAGAGAAGGCAGCATGGTGCTGACAGCAGCAGGGACCTGGCAGATATACAGGGCCAGATCTTCAGGGGCACCGTGCAGCTGGAGGAAGCCAAGTCTAGTGGTAGGACCTGCAAAGGGGAGAAGGAATTTAAGCTACTGCTGTCTTCCTTTATACCCATGTGTCTGTTCATGCTAGTCTCCTCCAGCCAGGGATTTTCACCCAGGTGTTAGCTGGGTTCTTGACAGACCCTACAAAACTCCCCTGACCGTGCCCCTTTCAGATTTCTTCCTCGATTGTTGTGCTTGGAGCATCCTGTGGGACTCTGCAGGCCTCTCCCACCGAGCTGGATTTTAACAGTTCCTCCCATTGCAGGATTCTTATCCAGTGTTGGGTGGGAAACAGAGGTTTTTTACTTCAATCAAGAACAAGAAAACAATTGGTGTAGTGAAATTTTCTGTGGAAAATGTCAATATTTGCCTTTCTCAGTGAAAATTTGAATGGTAAAAATTTTGTCCAAAACCCAAAATATTTCATGCCTCTGCGGAGTTATAATTTGGGTGCCTTGTGGTCCTATTCTCTGCTGTAGGAAGAGGTTCACTTACATCATGGAGAAATCGCACATTTCTCATGAGCTGGTCACGGCATAAATAGTGAATTTTGCAGCTCTGTAATCAAATGTGATATCTCAGGAATGTTTTGCAAATGGGGGTCCTTACTCAAAGGGGGACACAAACTTATTGTAGGGAGATTGGGGTATTGCCACCTTACTAGTGCGCGGTCTTCAGAACTGGGCAGCCTCAGAGCGGTGGCTGCTGGCCGGGCTCCCAGCACCAAAGGCAGCACAGATAAAAGGCTGGCAATAGCATAGAGCGCACCACCCTTCTCTGCACTGCTCCTTGGAACACCTTTGCCTGTACAATAGGGTCAACAGTACACAAAGGACCTGATTTCACACTCTGATTGAATTTCATGGCACACATTTGGTAGATCCCCTATCTATAGGCCAGGCTCCCCAGTCTCCCCTTGAACAGAAGCAGTGCATCATGGGAGTCCTTGGCCAGGATGCATTCTGGGAGTTGTAGTCTGGCTAGGGAGCACAGCCGCAGGGGAGAATGTGGACTTGAGGCAACCAAATTACAGGTCCCAGGAGGCACCACAGCAGTTTTTTGTTTTTTTTTAAAATGGAGATATTTCAGTTTTCTGTGTAAAACAGACATGTCCTGTAGAAAAGAATTATTTGAGGCAAACCCACCTTCCCATCAGAAAGCAGTTTACAGGGAAAGCTTTGGGCTAGTCCTGTGACTGTTAGGTTCCTTCCTTTGCCCTTATTCCCTTGTTGAGCCCTGTGTGACAGGGGCCTCCTGGGATACCCTCCTGGACGTGCAAAAATCAGGACAAGCTGCAAAACTGGGAGCCAAACACTGATGGATGGTACTTAAACTGGTCTCCCTATCAGTCACAACCAGGCTTCTGGTTCCCCACACCAGCTACCAAGAAATCTGCCCAAAATAGAAACAGCTCCCTTTACTGCATTCCAGCTCCTCTGGCTCCCACCTAGCCACACAGTCCCTTAAAGATATAGGTTCTCCTGACCCCAAAGTGCCAGTCACGTCACACAGAACAAAATAGGTTTAGATGTTGCCTAAAATACCACACTGATAGCCAATCCTTTAGTAACTACAACTAAAGGTGTAATACAAAATGAAAAGAAACAAAATATGAGCGATGTTAAAGGGTCAAAGTGAATCACATACATACAAATGATTTCTAGTTCATGTGAAGCAGTTTGCAGGTTTGTTCCTTTGGTAAACACCAGCAGCTGGGTGGGCCTCAATCCTTTGTCCAGTCACAGAGGAATAGTTCCAGAGATGGGTGTTGGCTGTAGACTGGGGACGTGAGACAAGATGGAGTCGGGGCTGCTGCCTTTTATCACCTCTGGCCTTCTCCATGCTGTGTGGAGTTTTTTTCAATCAAAATGGAGTTGTCACATGTTCAAGTCCTAGTAGCTCAACAGGTTTCTCCCTGGGCCCATTGTACCTGGGAGCTTCCTTAATGGGCCGTTAAGGAAACAATGGCTGTAGACATCCAGTCTGGAGAATTTCCCAGAATCACACAGGTTGAAATATGGATATAACAAACATTCCTAACTTTTAATACAGATGCAATTCCTACACATAAACCATATAATCATTCCCAGCAAATTACTACCTTTCTAGTGGTACCAAACATGGCCTAGTTCCTATGGACTATAGCAATTATGAGCTAGTCATACAAACTAATATCATAAATGGTTCCGTAAATCCAGATAGCATCACCCCCTCGTCCCCTGGCACGGCCATACTGTGCTGGATTCAAACCAAGCATTGTTCTGGTCTCATCCCATTCCTGTCAGTAACACACAGGTTGGCATCAGTCAGCATGAGAAAAGTCTCTGGCAGTTCCCAGTGACCAGCTGTCCTTTCTCCCTCCAGCGTGATAGACTTCAGGGACCAGAACCGAATGTCTGTGCAAAGCGTGGCCATTGTGTTTGGGCCCACTCTCCTGCGACCAGAGAATGAGGAAGGAAACATGGCGATGCACATGGTCTTCCAGAACCAGATAGTGGAGCTCATCTTAAATCAATATGACTACATCTTCCCAGGCAGCTAAGCCTGCTGGCGGGACAGAGCCCGACGCTGAACGGCAGGAGCAGAGTCGCTGGGCCAGGCTGCGGTGATTGCTGGCACGTAACACTGATTTGTCCCAGCCACAGCTCAAGACAATGGTGGCGACCATCCTTAATAAACTGGCTATGCCGATGCTGGCCTGCAGCTACCTGGGGCTGCCTCTGGGACTTGGCTACTGGAGATAGGTGGCCAGTGGCCCTTGTTTAGAGACGGGCAAACAGAGTCTGAGAGAACGGGAACCAGATGGATCATTCTGCAAAACACTTGTCCACGCTGGGGTTTGTCCCAGGCTGGATTAGTCACTGGATCACAGTTCCCCAGGGACTGCCGGGGAGCAATGGACTCCAAGCCTTAGGGTCTCTGGCCACTGCTGTTTAAAACCCATCTTGAGAGGGGCAGGGTCCCATGGCTGCAGGTACAAAACCACCCAAGTAGGTACTGGTGCCAGGGCTGCGCAGCCTCCCAGGGAGCAAAGTGGGGAATGTACTCACCAGCATTAGCGGGACACCCTCGTGCACCGCTGGAACTGCCAGCAAGAGCTGTGCAAGGCCCCATGCCCAGTTCACATCTCCCCTCCTCAGGGCTGTGTCCAGCAAGGTCTCCCACTGGGATTTGGTCCTATGGCATCCCCACCTCTGTGCATGTGTGCACCTCAACCCAAACAGTCCCCGGCACTGCCACATCTCCCCTACCCCACTGAAACGACCTGTAATGCAGGCCGGGCTGCCGGGCTCCTGTGCCCAGAGCCCTGGAGGGGCAAGAGCTCCAGTCCAGGCATCACACAGCCCCCGAGCACCTGCCAGCCAGTGGGGATGGGACCCCAGAGCTCTCCTGCGGTTGTGATATGCTGAGACAGAGGTTTTCAAAAGAGCCCAGCTCTCCCTGCGAGCGAGAGCCTCCCCCGGCCATCAAACTCAGCTCGTCAAGGCCTCGCTCCAGGCTGGCCAAGTGGGGTGTGGTCCCTGCACATTGCACCCCCAGGTCTCCGGAGTCTTACTCCAGTGCCATCACCCTCTGTCTCAGTTGGAGGCTTTTACCAGCCTGTGAGCTGGTGCTGGGACAGCAGGCAGCTTGGAGCTGGCGTGGGCCATGCAAGGGGTTGAAATCAATCACCCAAATCCTCTGGGAAACGTTCCCCATTCGTGATTAAAGGAGACAGAACCAACTCCTGCCCTGTCCTCACTCGCCCCCAAGGAAACCTCTCCCTTTCTGCAGGCACTGGCCCGTGTGTAGAAGCTGGGGGTAAAAATCTCTTGGCCTTGACAGCCACCCACGCTGGCCTCCGCCTGCTGAGCATTTAAATGGCTCCATGGCTGTTGCAGTATGTTGCCTGAGGATGCCCTGGTCTCAAAACAGTGTCCTGGGCAAACCACGGCCCAAGGCAAGGACCTGGAGCCTCCCAGCCCTGGGGGGGGTGAGTTCTGCATAGTTGGGGTGGGCGAGTCTCCAGGGGCCAGTCCCAATTCTCAGGTTTCTCTTGCCTCCCTTTCTCGTGCGCCTCCCTCCCCCCCTACACTTTAGCAGGGCTCCCCCAGCTGCTGCCCTGGGCCAAGGCCTGGATTTGTCTCCCACGTCCCTCCCCTCTCTGCCCCACCTCCTCTCTGTCCACAGTCTTCCTGTTCCTCCACACCTACATTGTCCTAACATCTTCCCCTCTCTGGAGCCCTCCACGCACAACTGCCTTTGTCCTCACACGCTTGCCCCATGGCCACTGGAGGATCATGGGAGTAGCCAAGAGGCACATCCATTCCTCAACAAGGCCTGAAGGCACCAAGTCCATTCTGTTCTTTGTCTGTGTTACAGTCACGCCCTGTTCTCCTAAGCCCTACACAAACTCAGTGCAGGTGGGGCTAGTTGGGAAATGACAGTTATTTTCTGTGAAACTTCAAAATGTGATGAATTATTTTTTTCTCAAAATTTTGTTTAGATTTGAATCAAAACATAATTTCTTTGGTTTGGGGCTTTTTGTGCACCTGCCCCCTCCAACCTCGGGAAAGGTAGGGGACCCACAAACACTGACAATGTATTGTTTTGATTTGGATTAAACTGAAAGTATTTTGGCTGGAACTGAAGTGTTTTCTGTGACCGACATCAAAAGATACCAATGTTCTGGGAATAAACGTGCAGATTATTCAAAAAGCTGTTTTTCACTGAGAAATTGTTCCCACAGAAATCTTCCAGCTGTCGGCTCCTGGTGCTGCCCCAAAGCGTTCACAGTCTAAACAGCCAGAAGTAGGGGTTGGAAAGAGAAATAAAGATGCACAGAAGGTCAAATGGCAGGACCCAGCAGAGAAACCACATCTCCCGTGGAGCAACCTGGTCTATAGCAGCCTGGGAGGAGCCCACAGTGCAGGAGTTTGGAGGAAACACCTGGGAGTCAGTCTGTGTGCACATGGCTGGAATGCCAGCTGCCATGATGGCATCTCAGCAAATAGTTCTCTTAAAAAAGGAGCTGATTTAGTTTTAGAAACAGGGATTCTCCTGTTATTACCAAGCACACAGGGCATAAAACAGGGTGCAGTAAAGTGGGGTGGAGATGGGGGTCCAGCCTCTAGTGAAGTCACTTAGCCACTCCCTGCCCAGTCAGACAAGATGATTCCTCCTGGCCTGACAATGGCTGAATTTCCTGTGCATATTGCCCGCTGACTCAGATGCAAGGGTGAAGTCCTTTCTCTGCCAGTAGATCTGCTGATTCTCTTCCCAGTGCCTGTATTTGCATAGGAATGCAATCTGGATCCCGCAATGGTTTCTCTGTTTGTCATTGCGCTTCCTAGTTTTACTGATTAGGCAGTTGGGATTGAAATCCAGCCAAGTGCTTGGTCTGATGTGGAGAAGAAACACTAGCTTTTTTGCAGAGCAGGAAGAGAGCACAGAAATACCAGCCAAAGACAAGGTGACACCCAGCATGTATTTGACCAGAGAAGGCCTGACACACCAGTCACCGTGAGCAAGCACATGGTGAGCTGCATGAGGAACATCAGTGTTAGAGATGCCAAGGAATAGAAGAAGTCAAGCACATCTCAGCTACTGCAGGGCTGGCTTTTTCCCATGCTGCAGCCTGTTGCGTCAGCACACGCTGGCAAGGGGGGGGGGGGGCAGGAAGAGTGCAAGGGGAGAATTGGGCTGAGGGCCGTGATCTGTCAGTGACGGTTGAACAGGCCGAAAGGCATCCTAATTATGTGGAGTCATTCGTGGAGTTGTAGGCCAGAACAGCCCCCTTTGATTGTCTGGTCTGACTTCCTGCAGCACACAGGATGGAGAACCTTGCCCATGGCTTTCCCTCCAGCAGCACACAGGACGGAGAACCTTGCCCATGGCTTTCCCTCCAGCAGCACACAGGATGGAG
>ML685863.1:8235854-8267017 GCA_007922175.1 Pelusios castaneus | reverse complement strand
CCTTGCCCATGGCTTTCCCTCCAGCAGCACACAGGATGGAGAACCTTATCCATGGCTTTCCCTCCTGCAGCACACAGGACGGAGAACCTTATTCATGGCTTTTTGTGGCACGCCCAGAAGTGCAGACTGAGCCAAGGACTATTTTTACATTCTCCTCCTCTTCTGACAGCTCTGGTACTCCAACGAGCTGTGTGATCAGGGACTCACCTCACCCTGCAGTCCTACCACACCCTGCCCAAGGAAGGAACAGCAAAAGTGGGTGCTCAGTTGTCGGCTCTGCCTCGAGGGGCTGCAGGCAAGCAGCCAATAAAGCCCAACATGTCAGTTCCTGGCTGGGCCCCAGTGGAGTGAAGCGCCTCCTCTCTGCTTCTCTTCAGCCACAGGCGCTCAAGGGACTGGCTGCATTTGCTAAGGATGGGGGATTGGCCCTAAGAATATTAGCCCTGAGCTAAGGGGGCCGGGGCTGGGGCTGGGTGGGAGTGGGCGCAGGTAGGCAAGCTGCAGGCAAGCTCCCATGCACTGCTACAGGCTGGGGACGGATCGGCTAAGTAGCAGTGCTGTAGAAAAGGACCTGGGGGTTATGGTGGAGGGGAAGCTGGATATGAGCCAACAGTGTGCCCTTGTTGCCAAAAAAGCCAATGACATACTGGGCTGCATCAGTAGGAGTGTTGCCAGCAGATCAAGGGATGTGATTATTCCCCTCTATTCAACACTGGTCAGGCCACATCTGGAATACTGCGTCCAGTTTTGGGCTCCCCATTACAGGAAGGATTTGGACAAATTAGAAAGAGTCCAGCAGAGGGCAATGAACATGATTAGGTGGCTGGGGCACATGACTTACAAGGAGAGACTGAAGGAACTAGGCTTATGTAGTCTACAGAAGAGAAAACTGAGGGGGGATTTGATAGCAACCTTCAACTACTTGAAGGGTGCCCAAAGAGGAGGGAGCTAGGCTGTTCTCGGTAGTAACAGAGGACAGAACAAGGAGCAATGGTTTCAAGATGCAGCTGGGGAGGTCAAGGTTGGATATTAGAAAAAACTTGCTCTCTAGGAGAGTGGTGAAGCATTGGAATGGGCTATCTAGGGAGGTGGTGGAATTTCCGTCTTTGGAGATATTTAAGGCCTGGTTAGACAAAACCCTGGCTGGGATGATTTAGTGGGAGTGGTCCTGCTTTTAGCAGGGGTTGATCTAGGTGACTTCATGAGGTCCCTTCCAGCCCTAATATTGTGTGATTGCAGTGGCTGCTGTGGCCAGGGTCTCTGGGCTGCAGTCTGGAGCAGGGTAGGCCCAGGTCCCCCACCAGCCCCAGGCGAAGTGGTTTGAGCCCCAAGAAGGGGATAAGGCTCACTTGGGAGCCCGAGCAAAGGACTAAGTGTAAAGATCCCAGCGTGGAGGCTGAGGATCGGATTCGTCAGACTGACAGCTTGATTGGACTCTCGCTAACTTGGCAGGGCTCTGTTTTGACCATGTGACCTAGCCAGAGGGCCGAGCTGCCCCCCAGGATGCCCGGAGCAGGCGCAGGCCAGTGGTGTCACAGGCAGTGGGGGGAGGCACTTCAGGGGCAGTCAGCTGCACAATGCAGAGGTGGCTTGTCCTATAGGTCAAGGGGCATGTGCTGCCCCCTGCCTCGATAGAGCACCCACTGGCCAGGCAGCAGGTCTGCCTGCAGGTGCCTGCTTGGACAGGTGAGGCTCAAAGCCCTCACTAGCTTTTTCCAACCCCACCCAGCATCTGGCTGAACTGCTAGTGAGAACTTACCTGCACTGGGCCAGGTGCAAGTCCCTCCTCCCCTGGGAGTACCTGCAGCCCTCCTGCTGTGGCCTCACCAAACTGGGGTTACTTCAGCAACGCCTGCAGGGGCCGTCCATTACCATGGGAACAAGGCGGCTGGATGAGGCACCAGTAGCACTCCTGAGATTTGAGCCTCATACCGCGTCAGGCTGCGTCTTGCAGCTGGAGAGGGGGATCCGGGACACCAAACCAGCTCACCACGGGGCCAGGACGCTGGGCATACTTATCAGAGACTGTCTTCTGAGGTTGTGCCTCGCTCGCCTGGGCTAACTAGCCACACACAGCATCACAGTGCCAGTGGGGGCAGAAAGGCAGTAACTTCCCAAGGCTGTATAGCTGTGCTAGGCCTTGCCCCACAAGGGTGTTTCAGTGGCGTTCTGCAAGGCTCAGTTCTTGGCCCTCCACTAGTTAATATTTGAACAATGGCCTAGAAGAAAACAAAAGCCCTGGTAAAGTTTGCAGATGATAAAAGAATTGGGGGAGTGGTAAATAAGGAAGAGGACTAGGTCACTGATTCAGGATGATCCAGGCTGCTTGGTAAACTGGGCACAAACAAACAGTATGTGTTATCATACAGCTAAATGTAAACACACAGCTCCAAGAACAAAGAATGCAGATCATACTTACCAGATGGAGGAGTCTATCCTGGGAAGAAGGGACTCTGAAGATTTGGGGGCTGTTGTGGATAATCAGCTGAATGGAGCTCCCAAGCGGTAATGTGATCCTGGGAATCTCAAGTAAGAGCAGAGAGGTTATTTTACTTCTGTATTTGGCAGTGGTGTTACCTCTGCTGGAATCCTGGGTCAAGTCTGATGTCAGCAATTCAAGAAAGATGTTGATAAACTGGAGAGGGTTCAAAGAAGAGCCCTGAGAATGATTAAAGAATTAGAAAACCTGCTTTATAGTGACGGACTCAAAGAGGCTTAACTCGACCTACACAAAGCCACATCCACACTGGGCTTTTATTAAGTCGAGTTAAGCGCTTCCTTAAATCAACTTAACAGCTTCCATCGACTTAATAACACCACCTCTGAAGGTCAGCTTAAGTCAACTTCTTAAGTTGACTTAAGCTATTGTGGATGTGGAGTAGCCCTAAATCGACCTAATTGGCCTCCAGAGTGAGGGATGGGCTGGGGAAAAGGGAGCCATGGCTCCCCAGGAGAAGGGAGCTGCAGCTCGCGAGGATCAACACATCTTGGCATAAACTGGATTGTTATTGAAGATGGGGTTATTCCCTCCCTTTGCTATTCTGTTCACTATTTCCTTACACTTGAACTGATTGCCACGTCCCTAACCTGCAGCAGAACTCATGCTATCCCTCAGTCACAGATCAGTACCATTTCTAACCTGCTTTAAGGGATGCATTCTCACTGACTCAATTCAATCATCCTGGTTTTTAAAAAAGAAACTGCAAACCCAGAACTGGCAATTTGTGCAACCGTAAGGATGGGCCCAGGACATTCAACAACACAGGACAGACACCCACCAGTGAACACAAAGGCCCTTACTCACCCTGTGACGGGGCTGGTGTTTGCACGACAATTGGCTCTAAAGCTGTAGAATAGTGAGGAGCAGACCTCCTGGGCGTCTGTTCCCAGCCTTTGGAGGGGCCTGTGGTCTAATGGTTAGAACAGTGGCTACACATTATTAGATCCACATGTCTATAAGTGTGACACGTTTGGCCCAGCAGGCAGTGTGACTGATTGGCTGGAGGGGCGTTCACTCTTAGTTAATTAATGAGCAGAGTTCTAAGCCCCGGTTTGCCCGCAGAGACATTACACACCTGCTCTCATTTATAAAACAGGGCTGGGCTGATGCTTCCCTGTATCTAAACGAGCCTGTGCGGTTTTGCTCAGTAATCCACGCCATGAAGCAGGCAACAACATACTCCACCCTGCCTGCACGCTGCATCCAGCCTGCTATCCTCCGTGCGAAGGGCAGCTGGCAGGGGAGGCTTCTTCTGAGCTCCTGAGTCAGCTGAGCACCTGTACCCCTGAGTGCGTTGCGTGCCTCCTGCGAGGGATACTGCCCCTGCTACAGATGGCTACTGCTTCCAATAGGGCTGACGCCATGGGTTACCCTCAAGGTGACTCTCCCTCACCCTTTTATGAGCTGTGGGTAAGGTGGGGTCGTTTGTTCTTTACACAACAGTAATATGAACAATATTACTGCTGCTGTGGCCGGTCTGTGGCCTGCAGATCCCAGTGAGCACCACTAGA
The DNA here is from genome assembly GCA_007922175.1 of Pelusios castaneus. Lineage (NCBI taxonomy): Eukaryota > Metazoa > Chordata > Testudines > Pelomedusidae > Pelusios > Pelusios castaneus. The sequence goes on along the minus strand of ML685863.1, from coordinate 8,263,006 downwards.
GGGCTCACATGCTAGTTAAAGGAGTAAAACTTACACCAGTGGGTCCAAACCCTTTGGCTCAAGGGCCTCAAATGGAACTTTTACAACCCTGAAGGGCCACCGCTCACCTATTTAATTAGAATTAAATTAAAATGTAATTAATGTAATTTAAATTAAATTTTCAATTAAAATTGATTACATTTAACAAATTTTTAATTAAAATTAATTGTTTCAAGTTTTTTTTAAAGGGCTGGGTGCAGATTTAAAATTTAATGATTTGAACAACTTAAAATTTAACAATTTGATTAATTTAAAATAGAAAAATATTTTTTTTTAAAAGGTGGGGTTTTTTATGAGCTGGATGCAGATGGGAGGATGGTGTCTGCGGAAGGCTTGCCCGTCAGGGACAGGTCAGGGTAGCAGGCCTTGCAGCCCCCTCTGCACCTCCCGCTGCCCCACAGGAGCCGCTTGCTGCCTCCCTGCAGCCCCCCCCACCCAGCACCACCAGCTTGCGGCTCCCTGACCTCCCCCCACTCCGCAGTGCTGGCTGCACCCCCCGGAATCCCTTCCACACCCCCTGCAATCCCTTCCGCAGCACTAGGCTAGCCATGGGCCTGGAACCCCTGACCTTGCAGCGTGGGGGAAGCAGGGGGGGGCCGAAAGGGTGAGCAGCCCTGGGCCCTCCTTCCAGGCCTTGATCCGTCTTGCCTGGAGCCTGCGCTACTCCCCTCACTGTGCCCTCGCTGCCAGCTCCTCCGCCATTGCCGAGGGCAGGGGCAGGATGGGAGTGTGAAGCCCAGTCGTTGGGGGCGGGCCAGGCCAGCCCAGAGGCTGAGCTCCACGCTCCCGCTCCACCCCTCGCCACTTTAAAAAGCCCCACGCCACAAGCCACTATTGGCCCACGGGCCAGGGGTTGGGTCCCCCTGACTTACACTATAATTAGGAACTGGCAGGTGATTCTGGCCCACCTCCTTTCCTTGCTGTTCAGAGTGAGGTCTGGCCCTGGGACTCTGGTACTGTTCCCCAAGCAGCTCCATGCCAAAGCGATGGGTTTTAATTCCTTTATTTAGCGATTTCTTTTTTTTACTGTGGTGCCTACAGTTTTACAAGCAGTTCGCCCAGCTGGCACACTCCATTTCCACGGCACTGTTGCTCCCAGAATGCCACGGCGGTTGCAGTTGCATGCGGGTGACATGGATGAAGTCGGCGCTGCTTTGGCTGCACAGTGTCTGACGTTACACACCTGTGAATAACACGTGCGGTAAGACAGTGTCGACTCACTATTAATGGTGACTCAGCTGCAAGGTGGGTGTGCGGAGGAAAGGAACAGCACACACAGATTGTGGGGCAAGGCACAAAAAAACTGGCACAACGTTAGCTTTCTTCCAGTTGCCTGGAACTTCTTCAGGGCTCCAAGACTTATTGAAAGGCAACATTAACAGTGCAGCCAGCTCTTCAGCCAGCTCTTTCAAAACTCTTGGGCTATGTCTACACTTGCTAAAATTAGTTCGAATTAGTTAGTTCAAATTAGCTTAATTCGAACTAGCATGGCCGCACTGGAACGTTAGTTCGAACTAAGCAAGCACTTGCTTAGTTCGAATTAGCGATCCCCATTCATTTCAATGACCGGTTAATTCGAACTAAGAAATTAGTTCGAATTAACATGGCCACATTGGTTAATTTGAACTAGTTAGTTCGAATTAACCCCTTAGTTCGAATACCCTATTCGAATTTATTAGTTCGAATTAAGGAAGCCCTTAATTCGAACTAACTAAAGCCTAGTGTAGCCATGGCTTTAGTTAGTTCGAATTAAGCCTCCTTAATTCGAACTAACTTGCCAGTGTAGACATAGCCTTGGATGTAAGGTATCTAGACCTGCTGATTTTAAAAGGTCTGACTTTAGTAGCTTCTATTTAACATGCTCCAGAGATATTAGTGGATTGGAAAGAGGGATATCAATACCACATGGTGATTCTGGGTTCTCTTGTCTTTAGACGTACAAGGTAATAGAGACTCAGGCCTAGAGTCTCTGCTGCTGAGCAGTGTTAAGGCAGGAAATGGCCCATAGGGATAATGGGATGGCACCAAAACGAGATTATTGTGGTTCTGGGATGTTTTGAAACAGATTCTTCTCTGGCTTACGGGTTTTACATCATTAGAACTCTGACACCACTGCATTTACTCCTGATTTATGCTGTATTGAGGAAGACAAGACTCAGGCCAATAGAGTCACCAACAGTTATTTGGAAATTGACCTAAAATGCCCTTATTTTCACCAAGTTTCATGGCTCTTAGTCTTTTCGAGCACCGAAACCAGGCCTGGGATAATTGGTTGTGTCTGACAGAAATGGGAGGAAGGTCTCCTTTCCCTGCAAACTGGTTAGAGGCTCTAAAGTTCGGCTCTCCTTCTCAGAGCTCCAGCATGCCCTAGATTTCTTGACACCTTAGCACTAAGCTGGAACAGGGCTGCAGCCTTGATTAGCTCTGTGTCACCTGATGCAGAGGGTGAGTTTGAGGTCAAATGCTGGGTTTGCAGGCTTGGGAATGTGTCTTGATGCCAACTCCGGGTTAATATCACTCCTCATTTCAATTGTCCCTGAGCCATTGTGCATCCTGCTGTAAGCGACAGTCACTCTGGGTGTCATAAATTGGTGCCCATGCAATATTTGAAGTTGGTGTGAGTGGGGAATGCACGGCTTGCAGTGCCCATTAACCTTGGGCCAGTCACAGTCTCTCTGGATCTCAGTTTCCCCCATGGCACAGTGGCAGCCAGCCCTGCCCCACCTCGCAGGGTGTGCAACAAAAAAGCCATTGATAATGTTCTCAAATCCTGTGGTAATGGGGGCCAGCAGACAGGCAGATAGCTGTGCAGGGTAGATAACTAGCGAGGTTAGTCAGAAAAGGGGTTCAAGGCGACTTTTATTGTTTGGATTAGGAGTGTCCTGCCACGCTAGCCACAAAGGCATCTGTTAACTCATTCTGGGTCTTTGTATGTGTGGAGGAGGGGGCCCAGACTGTCTGTGCAGCGTGAGACAGCAGCTGACCAGCAGAGAGCTCTCAGCCCCCACTCAAATCACTGCCCTGTCAGGTTCGAGTCTGTTCAGTTTTACTCCTATCGTACATAAGCACACCAGCCAGGAATGCGCACACGCCAGAGCACACGGGAAGGATAACGGAGCAGGCACTTTTCCTCATTCAGGAGCTGGGAGTCCATCTTGTTTGAAGGGAAAGAAAATTGTTTAACCACCGCTGGCAAGCTGGACCCTTCTGTTTGACCCAAATATTTCCAGGTAACTGTACAGCGATCCAGGATTGAGAGCAGCCTCTAGCCTTGCTTCCAAAGAGGAAGGATCAGTTTGGTATGTGAACTGCATTGTTCTTTCCAGCGCTGTGTTTGAGCTGTGCTTGCTAATGAGAAAACACATTTTAAAGAACTTTCATGACACTTAGATTGAGTCTTTTAAAGAGATCTGTTCTGCAAATAAATGGCTAACCCTGAGCCTTGCTTTATTGTCACTCAGTGAGTTGTTTGGGAGTGGGAAAGACATTCAAACTGTATCATTAATCCTATTAAAGAATTCAAACATTCCTGGGGGGAGGCTGCACTTTGTAGATTGCTCTTTTCCCTCCTGGGAGTTGTTAGAGAAGCCATCATGAAATCTAAATTCCTTAGCAATAAGTTTTCTAAATTCAGTCTAAGGGCCAGGCTGTGCTTTCCTTTCTCATTGGGTCTCTAGCATGACTTTATAGGAAGGTTTTTGCTGAGGATTGTGACAATTTTTGTTGGTGGGATTTCTCTCTAAAATAAACACCAAACGAGTAGAAGGAACTGTGCGTAGTTAATAGGCGAGACAATACACAGAGAGAGGCTGAGTGGGAAATGTTGTGGGCCAGCTACTTGGTGTAAACTAGCATGGTTCTACTGTGGACTTAGGTTAGTTTCCACCATCTGAGGATCGAACCCAGAATGTTCAGAACTAGGAGATCTGCTACAGTAAAACACCAGCTGTTCCTCCGGGGTTTTAGTCACAATCTGGAGGGAGTTTCTTAGAACTGAGCCCAATCCTGGAAGACCAGTAGCAAGTTCAGTTCAAGGATCGGGCCTGAAACATGCAGAATGTCCTGAATGACTGTCGGCCGCAATTTGTCAGACAAGAAACATGATTCCCCCAGCTAACTGGCAATGTTATAAAAGTGAGACTAGACCACAAAAAACCCCAAACCTGACACTGCTGCAATAGTAAGAGGGAGAGATGGTATTTGCCCCAAAGTCAGTGGGTAAGGCCAGATCCAGCTGCAGGCAGGGAACTCTAGTTGCACCCTTTTATACACACACTCTCTTATATTGCCCAGGAGATGATGGCCCAGTGCTGGGCAATAGAATATGGCAACTGGCGCAATATCATTCCAGGCAGAAAACGCCACAGTCAGACGTTAACGTTACTTGAGTACGTTGAGTGTTCTCTGTATTTTGTGTTACGCGCAGAGATCTCGCCCCGCTGTGATCAGTGCTGTCCAATTGCACAGTGAAAGCCAGTACTGGGCAGTATTACAGGCTAATAGACAGCGTGAGAGGGAAAACTGAGACACGAAGGGGTGCCGTGACTATCCTAAGGTCACCCAGTGGCCTACTGAAGGAGCCAACATTAAAACTCAGCTTTCTGAGCCCCTAGAGCCACTGAGCCACACTGCCAGCTGGTGTAGGTAAGCTCCTTTTCATGCATACTTTACAATGCAGCCTTTAACTGTGTACTCAGGGTCTTAGCTTTGTGTCCTGAATAGTGCTCCTTGACTCCCATGCCTTTAACACTGGGGTAGCATGAGAAAAGCAAGGAATCAGGCATTTTTCCATGGCCCATGTGTGCACAGCAGGACCCGCGCGCTTCAGTTAAGAATCAGCTTTTGTGCTGAGGTTGGTCTCTGCAGAGCGTTTTCTCCGTTCTGTATTTCTTACATATGGATGCCCAGCAAGGTTTTGTGTCACCAACGTAGGAAAACGCGCAGAGCGCTTTGAGAACAATGCTCTGTATTAATTTGGTGGGAGAGAGGGGATTGAATTTGTCACGAGTAATAAATAAGAAAGCCCTTCAGGTAGAAACCAGTGCTGGAAAAGGGCTGTCCTGAAAGCAAAAGGCAGAAGCGAGTGAAAAGAGCGGGTTCATGTGGAAATCAGTTTGGGCTCCTTAAAGGTAAGGGTGGCAGCGGCCGCACTGGGGCAGTGATTGGAATGGTGCTATTGAGGAGGAGGAGCTGGTTATGGGTCCAAAAATTATGAGTTAGGTCCTGAAAAACCCTGAGATGATTTAAAATCATAAGGGTTTTGAGGGGGAGGGGCAGATTTTTTTGGGGGGTAGATTGCAGGAGAGGGGCAGAGCAGGGCACCAGAGGCTTCTGGTACTGGAGTATTGGAGGGGCGTAGGGGGAGGCATGTGTTCAGTTTTTTGCACAACCGGGAGAGCTAGAAACTTTCCTTCTTTGCAAGGAAAGAATCTCTGGTGATCACCGGACTCCAGCAGCTGGGGCTTAAGAACACCGAATATTGAGAACCTGGCAATGAAAATCACAAGGGGTGGGGAGGCAACGCTGGCTGGAGAAAGCGGGTGGTGCGCTCCCCAAACAGAGGAACTTGGGGCTGTCAGCCCCCTCCGGGACAGGTCAGGGGAGTGGATGAGGGGTGCCGATGGCACCATGTAACAGGTCTGGGTCTGCTCTCTGATCAGTCCTTGCCCACCCATTCACTGCAGGGAGGGTGACAGGCTGGAGGGGACAGGGGAGCGACGCAGCAGACCTAGCTCTCCCAGACGGGCAGCGCCATCCCCGCTGGATTTGTGGCAGCTGGGATATTAGTCACTGGGGTAAAGGTCAGGCAGAGCTGCAAGTGTTTGCTCCATTTCCCCAGCCCTGCGGAAGTGCAGACGGCTAGCTGACTGTGTTCCTCAGCAGACAGGTAGGAAAGCTTGGAGGTTTGCTCTGGTTTATAGGCTCAGACCGTCCCATTGAGCTGAGTTGAACTCACCCCATGGGGCTCCTTGTTCCCCGCACCCTGGCCTGCACAGGTTCCCCAGGGCAGAGACCCCCGGGGTCAGTCACCGGCCATGCGAGAGCAGCTTGAACCCACTGTGCTCCAGGGCTCTGGCCTTACAAATCAGATTGTCCCAGCTCAGCTCGGCAGCCGAGATCCCTGCCCTTCAGCCATGGGCCGAGTCCATCATCTCATGGGTCCCTGTGCCGGGAGGGCGAGGCCTAGTCAGTCTCCATGCAGCTTACATGGAACCCGCAACTCTGTGCACTTTGGACCTGGTGCTCCGGGCCCGGGTGTCTGGGCCTGGGGTGGGCACTCCTGGGTCCCTGTGCAATCTGAGCCAGACCTTGGTTCGGGCACTCCCAGACCCCTGGACCATCAGGGCCCCTGTCAATGTCTTTTCTAGCACTGAACTATTAGAATAACAAGCAAGACTCTTCCTCGACCAACGCTTCCCCCAGTTTCTATACTTAAAGGAACAGCACACGTTCCCACCCGCACCAGACCAGCACAGGGGTCCCCAGGCAGTGTCTGCTCCCAGGGTCCAGACACTGACTGGTCTCTGTATATTGTAGGTCTGGCCCCAGCATGGGCACCCACATGGCTTGCACTAGGGTGCAGCCTGGGTCCTAGGACCCTGGCACAGGCTGGGTCTGGGTGTTCCTGGATCCCCTGTGAAGCAGGCCCAGTGCCAGGCAAAAAATGGCAGGGAAACAGAGATAGTAAAGATATAACAGTGACTTGGACCTAAGTTAAGGGCTCTGGGATCTTCCCCAGGCAAAGACCTGGGGTAATTTCCTGTATCTTAGTGGAGTCTGGACTAAGATTTTCAGCAAAAGAAGCTGAAACCAAATCAACTCTTCAAAAGAAGCTGCCTTGCAATTGCTCTCAGTGTCTCAAATAGCTGGGGCAGAGGAGTGGATAGAGCAACATGTCACCGAAATTGGACTGCGAGCGGGAGCAGACAGAGGAAATAGAGCAAGGGGGCAGCCGAGATCTGGTGAGGGAGAGAGGCCAGGGCAATGGAGGCAGCATCCCATGTGTTCAGAAATCACATGCCAGGCCCCCACAGTTACGTGATTGGCTTAAAAGTTGGGAGAATTTAAAAAGCGCATGTTTTGGGGACAGCACCTCCCGCCTTCGCCTCACTCGCCTCCACAGCCTCTCGCTCACCTCTGGCTCCTGCCCGTCGCAAGACAAGCACGAGCTGGACTGTCTTCAAAGAACCCACCCTGAACCCCATTTTCTCTCCATCTCCCCCCCCCATTTCCCTTCTCCCTGCCATCTCAGCTGCTGGAATCGCTGCCTGCTGTGCCTCCTCCAGGCCATCAAAGACCCTCTTGAGTCTGCATGCTATCCTTTGCTCTCCGCTAAAACTGTTACTTGGATGACGCGACTGATCTTTTCCAAGCCAAAGCTGAGACACTGATCACCATCCTCATCCTTCCTTGTCAGCTGCTTTGACACCATTGATGGTGCTCCTCATCACAAAATCTTGTCCTCCCTGGGCTGCCAGGTCTCCGTACTGATTTGGTTCTCTTCCTGCCTCTCTAATTGCTCTTCCCACATGTCCTTCAGAGGAGCCTCTTCCTCCCTGCTCCAGCTTTCTGTGGGGGCTCCCCAGAGCTCTCTCCATCCTCGCTCCCTTCTTATCTCCCACCTCATATTACCTTTGGCCAATCACATCCACAAACACAAATTTGACAAGTGTCTCAGTGCTGATGCCTCACAGATGGACATCTCTGCTCCAGGGCTATCTCCAGCTATCCAGACAGAGATCTCTTCCTGTCTCTCTGAAATCTCCTGGTGGATTTAGACATTAATATGACTACATCGCAGCTCTGAATCTTCCCCCACAATTCTTCCCCATTTCCCCCTTTCTCCATCATACTGGTCGGCCCTACCGTCCTGCCCGTCACTCAGACCTGTCATCTGGGCATCCTCTTGACTCATCCCTTTCTCACTGTTCTACATCCTCACATCCATCTGTGTCCAAATCTTTCTGCAGAACATCTCTAAGCTCTGGCCTTTCCTAGCCATCCACAGAGCTAGAACTCTTCACAGGGTTCTCATCTTACATCTTTGTAACGGCAAGATTCTCTTAACTGGCTTTGGCAAATGCCAGCTTGCCCTGCTCATCTCCACTGAAAATGCTGCTGCTGAGATCATTTTCCCAGCCTATTGCTGCGACCACATCCCTCCTCTTTTTGCATCCATCCTCGGTGCGTCCCGCAGAAGCTGCCTGCCTTCCTACTGCAATGCCTGCTTGGCCAATCCCTGCCAGGCAGAGCATCTCTCGTGCACTGTCAGAGCGGGCTGGGACCCCAGCCTCCACCCCCCACTTGTTATACTTTCAGCTAAACACCTGGGTCCTTTCTCTCCTGCTGCCCCCTGTTCTTGGGAGGAACTCCCATGAGCACCTGCAAAGCCACCTCATCAGCCAATCCCGCCGCCAAACTCTTCTTTGTCACGCTGCTGTGACCCGTGCTAGGCTGCTGGGACCACTGCCAGTCTGGGACCGTTGACCAGTCTTGCCTCATCATTTCCCTGGGCTCCCCTACCCATCTGTCTCCATCCGTTGCTTGGTGTGTCCTACTTAGATTGTAAACCCCTTGGGGCAGAGACTATCTTTCTTTTGTTCTGGGTTTGTACAGTGCCCAGCACAGCCAGGTCCTTGGATGCTACCAGATAAATAGTAGTTTTATGCTGGGAAAACATTCAAAGTGGCGTGCAGACCTGGGGTTTCCAAGTGAACAGCTGGATGGGAGCTGTACCAGGAGACAAGGCTGTGAGAACACTGCAGGGACTGTTTGCTGGCACTGAGTTAGGACTAAGCTGGTTACCATAGGCATGTGTGAGCTGGCTGAGGAAAAGCAACCTGCACTCGGGATTTCCTACCTAACTGGTGTTTAGCGCTAAGGTTCTTGAGCTGGTGTGTGTAACTGGGTCACTGGGAACTGGCCACAACCTGGGCTTCCCCTTTTGCCTGTGACAGGCAGTGTGGTCTAGTGGGTAGGGCTCTGGGCTGGAAGACCAGTAACCTTGGGCAAACCCCTGCCCTTTCAAATGTCAGTTGTTTAGGGCAGGGGCTGTCTTGGTGGGCGTTTGTACAGCACCTGACACAGTGGGGTCGGAGCTGGGGTCAGGTCTGCAGGTGCTTCCGTAGAGTAAGTAATAAATATGCGTGTGGTGAATCCTTCTGTTCGCTGCTGCGCTTGGTGTCCTGGCTCTGCACTGGGTGCCTGCCATCCACTCTGGCTGTGATCAGAGGGCTCACTGGGCGCTATGTAGTCTGGTCCAGTTAGCCATAGAATTTAAGGCCAGAAAAGGGGCCATCAGAACTGCCCACCTGACCCATGTAGCCACCCATCCAGTTGCCGATGCATTGAGTCCAAGGATATGGTTTTTAGCCTAAAGCACCACAGCCCTTTGGAGACTGTTCTGGTGTGTGCCACAGTCAGCAAGCAAGGGACTAAGGTGCCACTCTGCCCAAAGGCCTTTGCAGTGGCAGGGAATTGATTGAGGGGGCACAGCTGATCCCAGCGGGTGAATCCCCACACTGCAGAGGAGGGCAAACCCTCCTCCTGCAAGGTTCTGCCAGTCTGACATGGGGGAACCCCACAAAAGGCCATCAGTTAGGTCCTGAGCAGGTGACCTAGACACACCAGCCAGGTGTCTGAGAGAGAGTATTTTCTGTACCACCTCAGAACACCTGCTGAGTGTCCTCTCGCCAGCAGCATCCATTTCAGATGCTTCAGAGGAAGGAAGGGGAAAAAAACCCAGAATACATCAGAGGGCAAAGTTCCTTCCTGACCCCAGCAGGTGACAGGCTGAAGCCCTGAAGCATGAAATTGAGAACATAAGACACAGGATTGGAAGGGATCCCCTGGGCCACTGAGCCCAGCCCCACACCACTGATCAGCCCTTGGCCAGCTGTTCTCCTGTTGCTGTGTAGCTTGACTGGACTTGTCACAGCTGAAATGTTTCCAGTTTTGACATTGGAAACAGGGGGAAGTCTCAAACCTGTTTGTGAAATATTTTCCCGTGGCTCCCTGACCGGACATCTCTCTAAGAGACTTTTGCTGCATTAGAGTGTCCCAGACCGGCTCCTGCGCAGCGACATAGCCTGACATTTGTTCTTTGGGTGCTCACACTCTGCTCCCTCATTCTAGATCAAGACTTTTGGAAAGCGCCTTCAGGGATGGAATTGCACGTCTGAGTGCGCCCAAGAGAGCAGCTCAGCAGCAATGGAGACCGTGGTGATAGTTGCTATTGGCGTGCTGGCCACTATCTTCCTGGCGTCCTTTGTGGCACTTGTGATGGTTTGCAGGCAACGTTACTGTCGGCCCAAGGATCTCCTGAACCATTATGATACCAAGTAAGTGGCCAGTCCTCTATTCAGTTGCAGCACATGAACAGAGGGGAAGGCAAACGAACTGATGGGGAAATGGACTGAATGGAGGAGTGTGTGGAGATTTCAGAGACGCTAGTATCGATGAGTCCCCACAGAACTGAACACACTGGAGATGCACAGCACCGCCTGCCATTTCCTGGTCAGTTTAAGTCCAACTCAGTGTGAAGTAGCCTGTGGAGAATGAGTTGGTGGCTGATGACTACACGGAGATGGAAAAAGAATGGCAGAATAAAGCCTCATTGTCATTAGGAAATGATGTGGCTTTTATTGCCCTGCTGTGCCAGGGCTGTGCGCCCTGCGGTGATGCACTGAGATCAATGTGCTTTGCAGCGTGGGGTGGGGAATAGCTTGGTCCCAGTATGACTTCCTGCAGAGCAGTGGGGTGCAGCGCACGGCACTCCGCCGACCACCATCGTTGGATCAGCACAAACCTGGGGGTTGGCCAGGTCTAAGGGAGTTAAAAACTCACATAGTATTGAAAATCAGCCGGAGCAGAGCACCCAGCTCCCTCATGCTCCTTTGGAAAACTCAGCCTGATTGGTTTCTTTGTATTTCCTGCTCAACCCCTGCCCCGCAGGGACACAGCACAGTTCTTCCCCAGCTACGGGAGAAGAAAGGGAGCACACCACACAATGCAGGTGTGCAGTCATGTCATGGCAGGTGTGACCAGAAGTGCCCAGATATCAGGGTGATGAGGCCGGGATAGAAACTTACCCAGAATAGACTAAAATAGCATTTATATGTAGCTATTTCCTTGGTGGGTGAGTCTGTGCACATCGTGAGAACATTAGCCTACCATTAACACTGAGCATATGTTGGAGGAGGAATTTTAGCCACTGACCCTATGACACTCAGCTCAGCCACGTGCAGACTCAGGAATGCTCGGTCGATTCTAAGTTTTACAGAGACGCTATTTCCATGGTAAAAGAACAGAAAATCCAGGGCTTTATAGAATAGTTCCTAAAGGTCCCCAAAAGAATTTCCAATAGAACCCAAAGGGCCGCATTTGCCATACCGCTATACCTGGGGACATCATTTGCAGCCAGGAAACATGCTGAGTGCTCACCCTCTGAAATACTGGACCTTTGGGTAGTCTTGGACAGGGCACCCAACATCCCAAACTATCAAAATCACAGGGCACTTTTGAAAAGCTTGACCAGATGCAGCTGAAAATAAGGGACGCTAGCAGCTCTCGGATCCAAAGCTTAAGTCCCATTGACAATGGGAGTTAGGCACCTAAATCTCATGGATGACCTTGGCCTTTGACTCTTTTGGATATTGTATCACTAGGCTCCTCTGTCACTTCAGGACAGACTTACCAAGAGGTTTAGGCATCCAACGTTGTAACTAAGTGCCTAGCAGGGTTTTCAAAAGCCTAACTTGTGTAAGCCTTCTATCAGAAAGGCTGGCAGCAGCAAGGGCCAGGTTCTATATCTAGAGGGTCCTGTAAATGATACACTACCAAACCAACTCTAGCTCCCATCCAGTCACCTGGGAAATCACACGCTAGTCCCTGTGTGCCCCCAAAAGGCATCGAAAGCAGAGTCTGAATGTAGAAAAGTTCCAAAGGGGTAGCCATGTTAGTCTAGTTCAGCAAAACAAACAAGGAGTCCTGTGGCACTTTTAAAGACTAGCATATTTATTTTTCGCATGAGCTTTTGTTGGTTAAGTCCCACTTCATTAGATGTGAGACTGGAAAAAACTTACATTGAAGAAAAACTTACAGGATGGCAGGAAAAGATAAATCCTGTGATTAATTTCACCACATCAGGTCAGATTACTTCAGGAAATCAAATCAAAGAAGTTGTATAGCTTCAAACACTTTATACATCTTGTTTGATTTGCTGAAGTAATCTGACCTGATGCAGTGAAATGTAATCACAGAATTCATCTTTCACTCCCATACTGTAAGATTTTTTCAATGTAAGTTTTCTCCACTCTATCATCTGATGAATTGGGGCTTCACCTACAAAGGCTCCTGTGAAAAATAAATGTGTTAGTCTTTAAAAGTGCCACAAGACTCCCTGTTTGTTTTGAGTGCAGAAAGTAAACATTTTAGTAAAAGGAAGAAAGTAACATAGCACTTGCTTTGGAAAACAGTGCAGTGCAGAATTCATGAACCCCTATGTCTACACTTGTAAAGTTAAGTCAGCCTTGTTAAGTTGACTTAACAGAGTGGCTACACTTTAAGACGACTTAAGTCGACTTTGTTAAGTCAAATTAACAGTAGACATAGCCACCACACTGGCTTTAAATTGACTTAATAAGGTCGACTTAGCGCTATTCCCTGTCCACACTGGCTTTAAGTCGATTTAAGAAGTTGACTTGAGGCTTAAGTCAACCTTCAGAAGTGGTGTTAACAAGTCAACTTAAGCTGTTAATAAGTTGACTTCAGGAAGTGCTTAAATCTACTTAATAAAAGCCCAGTGTGGACGCGGCTTTGTGTAGGTTGACTTAAGCCTCCTTAAGTCAACCTAAGTTGCCAATGTAGGCGCACCCAATGAGCAGAACCCATCCCACCCCAGAGTATGTGGGCATGTCCTTCACCTCTCCCTTCTAGCTTTCCTCTACTATGGCCCATCTGAGTTACACTGTCCACCTTTCAGTCTTGGGGCTTGACCAGCCTCCGCTGCTAGCTCCTGCCACCTGCCGGCCTCAACCAGTCCTCTCTGCTGTCCGTCGCATGGCGGCCCAGTTTCTGGCAACCTCAGCTCTAGTGAATTTCGGCTCCCAGTGAGTTCAGCTCTCAGTTCACGAGGAAACCCTCCACCACTGCGAGAACGTTGTCCCTGCTTTTTAAGAATAAAAAAGACTCCACAAGGAATCAGTAATTGTACCGTGGGAGGAGAGAGTCAGTCCTTGCCAGAGGCAAGCTCCTCATCAGGGCTGGTGCAGCCTCAGCAGGAAGGCCCCAACCCTTCTCTGCTGCTTTCATAGTGCCCTGGCAGCTGAAGGCCTCCTTTGCTGAGCCCTGTTCAGATGAGAATGAATCTTTCATATATAAAGGCTAAGCTCAGCTTGGCTGTCATTTGTTCATACAATGGGGGTGGAGGGGGCCAACGTAGATAACACTAAAGTGATGTGTAACTCAGCCCCCACCAGACTGACCATTTCCCGTCATGCTCAGCGTCTAATTGTGCTTATACAGATACAATGCCGCGCCCCCGTCAGCTGGCTGAGCCACTTACACTTGTATTGAAATCCATGGTTCCTTACTTGGGCCCTTCTGAAACCACCCCTAGGGGCCTATCTGTACCCCTAGGGGCCTATCTCCACCTCTTTGTAAATCTGGCCCTTGGGTGCTTAGTTCTTGCCATCAACCTGCCCGCTCCTAGTAGGTGCTGAATGAACCATTCCTGCTTGTTCCAGACCCATCGTGGACCTCATTGGCGCCATGGAGACGCAGTCGGAGCCCTCTGAGCTGGAGCTGGATGACGTGGTGATAACCAACCCCCACATCCAGGCCATTCTGGAGAACGAGGACTGGATTGAAGATGCTTCGTAAGAATTTCTTTGAAACGGGCTCCCCAGCACCGGCTGGCTGCACATGATGTTGGGGCCTCTGGTGCCTGCCTGGCTGCTAAGTCGCACGCTGTCTCAAGCGCATAACCTGCCACTGGTGCAAACCCAGGCAGGCTTAGGTTTCCCGGGGCTTTACTTTGCAGCTTGTGGGGCAAAGCTGTGCCCAATTGCAAAGATAGAAACCGGGTCCTGAGCCTCTGGCCCGGTGCAGCCCATTGACTTGGTTGTGAGTGCTTGGCACTGTTACTTGTCCGCGTGGCTGGCGGGGCTGGCCCTTTAACAGCGGCTACCGAAAGTCCTCTCGGCGGCTGCTCTTTAAATTGGCCAGTGCTGGAAGCTCCTGCAGAAGGCTGGTGTTTGTGGCAGCAGGGGCTGGATCTGAAGGCTGCCGCCAACAGAACTGCGTTCGGAGGCGGGGCGGGGGGGGGTTGGTGGTGAGGGCTACTTGCATTTAAGCTGCCACCGAAACTGCTAGGGAATGATGGGGGCGGGGGGAGCAATGGCAGCAGAGGGGTGTCCCTGTGTCATGCATGGCTGGGAGGGCTCCCAAGCATGTCACAGCAGGGAAAGGGTTGAGAACCTCTGCTAGTCCCGGGGGTCTCAACCTCTTCGTGTCGCGACATGGTGGTGTGTCCAACCTGGCGCGACTCAGAAGATCCCCACTGCTGAAAGAAATGCCGCCCCCTAGAGTTTTGGCAGCAGCTCAGATTGCAGGAGCCCCCGCCACTGGCATACCTGCCAGCCCCCAACACAAGGGCTATGTCTACACTTGTTAATTGGAGTCGACTTTAAGTCGACTTTGTTAAGTCGACTCAGTGTGTCCACAGTGAAAATCAAAGTCAACTTAAAGGGGAACTTAAAAAGTGGACCTAAAGCGTCCACACTGGACGCCTAGGTCGACTTCTAGGGGCTTAGGGGGACCTAGGGCAGGTCCACGGGGGTAGGGGGGCACCCCTTGCCCAATACCAGGGGGCTCAGCCTAGGTACAATGGGGCAAAGGGGGACAGGGGTCTTGGGAGGTCGTGGTGTGTGGGTGGGCGGGGCTCTGCCCTGCCCTGTGGGGGGGGAAGGCAGGCCCCCCCTGTGCCCCCCCCCAGCAGGGAGGGCATTGGTGTAGCCCTGGGGTAGCCCTAAGTCGACTTAGGGCTACCCCATGTCTACACTGGCTTAAGTTGACTCTAGGCAGTCAAGTTAAGCCTTAGGTCGAATTGAAAGGTGGTGTTATAAAGTTGACTTAATTTTAATTAAATTGACTTTATTTTCCTTAAGTCGACTTAAGCAAGCTGCTTAAGTCGACTTAAGAAAACTGTAGTGTAGACGCAGGGTAAATTAAGTCGACTTAAGCAAGCTTAAGTCGACTTAAATTTACCAGTGTAGACGCAGCCAAGCAGCCCCCTGCTGAAACTGGCCGTGGTGGTCCAGGCCCCCCACCGATGGAAGATACCACGCCCCCGAAAGAAAACTCCATGGGGGGGCTGGGTTTCTTTCGGTGAGGGGTGGGGTGGGGGCTGGCTCCCGGCAACAAACTCAGCCACGTGCAGAAGCACAGTTATATGTCGCACTACAGAGGTTGAGAACCACTGCTCTAATCCAGCCTCCCACGTAGTATAGAGTCCCACAGTTCAAGGCCAGAAGGAGCACCAGACCATTCCAGCCAGTGCTTCCTGCACCAGGTACTATCCTACCCAAGGGATTGAGGTTCTTATATGGCTCTAAACATCTACAGCCAACATTTGGGTACCATTGACACCCGAAAACCCTGCTCAGCTGTCGCCTCATCCTGGAAGCGCCTTGATCCCGCCAGGAGTCTAAGGCCATGTCTACCTGGCGCAGCAGCTCTGCCAGGATAGCCTGCGATGTAGACGCAGCCTATAGCACCAGAAGGGATTTTTCAGTCCACCTTCCCAAGCGACCGTAGCTAGTGCAATGGGAGCATTCTTCCGTCGCTGTGTCTATGCCAGGGGGCAGGTAGGCACAGCTCTGGCACTCAGGGGATGAATTTTCCCCAGTCCCCAAGTGTTGCAGTAACATCAGCCTAAATGTTCAGCATAGACCAGGCCTGAGTTTCCGCCAGCCAGCATGCACTTGGCTGCCTGTGTCCTGTCGCTGCCCTGTCCTGTGACCAACTTGCTCAGGACACATGTGTGTAGCCAAAGCCTCAGCATGATCCTCGGACTAGAGTCCCCTCCCCGTCCCCCAAGAGGTGCCTGGGTGGCACATGCTTGGAGAATGCTGAGCCAAGAGGTAACATAGAGAAGGAGGACATGTGCCCTGGGCACCTCACAGCCCTGAACTTGGGGCGCTCACGAGGGAGGTGGCAGACCCACGATTGAACAGTCACTCTGCCAGGTTTGCAGCGGGGATCTGAACCCCGCTCTCCCACGGCTGTGCCTGCATCACTTGGCTAAAGAGCCAGTTGCTTGTTTCTGCTCTCTAGTTAGTGGGTCAAAGGAGGAAGGCTTGGATGGGCGAGGCTGAGGTTGCTCCACCCCAGAAAGCGCAGCAGCCCCGTGGACAGGGCACTGCGCTGAAATGTGGGAGGCCTGGATGCAAGTCCCTGCCCTAAGCCAAGCCGAGCAGGGGTTCAGAAGCAGGACTGCGGACCGCAGGGGTGTGGGCTGCCCATTGGCTGCAAACCAGTGCAGTAGTGGGGCAGGGTCTGACCCACTCTGGTTTAGCACAAGAAAGGGCTGGCCTGGTTCAGGTGCAGATTCCAAGGGAGGATCCACGCTGGGAATTGCAAGGAAGGAAGCCTTTCCCTCTGGCTTGTAAGGCCCAGAACAATAGGGATCCGGTGTCTTGGCGGATTTGGCCCTGAGCCCTGCCTCTGTCCTCTGCATTCCACTGCTAGTGCAGCTCCCTGCTAAGCTGGCTGGCTTCTGCGGTGCCAAGCTCTCCTAGTGAAATGGATGGGGAACGTGGGAACCACGCCTGGCACCATGGATTGCTATGGGTGCAGGGCGCCGCAGACCAGCACTCCGGGCTGAGCAGAGCCAAGGAGCCCCTGCAGACCCTCTGTGAATTTAGCCCCATGTCCAGAGCCGCCCCCTCCACCCCCTGGTCAGAAAGAGAGATCCTGGCATCTTGACTAACAAGGGGATAAACAGCACATCTCCAGTGCCGCCGCAGTGCTAACCCTTGCTATGACTCTGGGAGGGGTTTTCCACCCTCTTGAGCACTAGCCAGGTATGTGGATTAATTCTTCTGTTGACTTAGTGTTACACCAGCTGATCTGTATCTCTCTGGGCTCTGGGTTTCTCACATCCCGGAGCCACATAGGTTGTAGGTCAGCTGATCAACGTTTTAGGTGCAGATCTGGCCTTGCCAACCTGGCTAGAAAAGCCCATACTCCTTCCAATGGCATCGCCAAGAGCTGGGTTTTGACGTAGCCAGGGTGGCCCAATCATATAGGTGAACTAGACAGTTGCTTTAAGGGGCACCAAATTAAACAGAAGAGATTTTTTTTTCTCTATTTAAAAAAAATATTAATATGTAATCTCTTATAACATGTGGAGGGGGCGCAAAAGTCATAGTTCACACAGAGCGCAAAAGCCCTTGGGCCAGCCCTGGACTTAACTCTAGAATACTAACGGATTTGAGGGGCCAGCGAGTTCTGGGCTCTAGGCCCCATGATAGGTGCGCATTGGATGATGTCTCCACTGCAGGCTGATGGAGGGAAGAAGAGCCAGTAGCAAGGCAGACGTCTTTCCTAACCAGCAGTGTTCTCTTTCTCCGCAGGGGCCTGGTCTCTCACTGCATTGCTATTCTCAAGGTAAGCCCTGCAACACACCGAGCAGCACCTCCCTGGTGTTCGAACCATTACAGTGGGGCAGGAGATCAGCACCAGGAAACAAGCAAGGGATCTGAAGCATCCTCCAGAGGCGTTGGGCTAGATCCACGGGGGGATTTTCACTCAAGCATGGCAGCTCTTAGGGAATCCACAGCCCTATGGCTCCCCAGACAAGACTGATGCCAGGGGAGAGCTGCGTGCCTAAGAACAGGCTTCTCAGAAGCCAGCAGGATGAGGAGGGAGCCCCTCGCCCAGCCAACAGGCCATGCTGAGGAAGGGCCACTCAAAGGGAGGTGGGCGCCCATGTCTGTGCTTGGGGTTCTCAGCTGAGACCCTTCCCCTGGAGTTGAGTGTCCAGCCCGGTCAGCCCAGCTGGCCACTCTGCCAGAACCCCCTGGTTACTACACCCCCTGAGCAAGGGTGTAGCCAGCCCGTTTTCGGGCCAGGCCTCTGAATCATGTGACCAGAAGCTGCCCAAGATGCTCCAGTTGCTAGGTAACAAGGGGAGCTGTGGAAAGTGGGGGGGGGGGAAGAGATGACACAATGAGGCCCACCCACCACAGCACCTGGCAGCAGTGTGAACTTCGCCACTGCAGTTGCAGGGCCAGCCGGCAGCTGTGGCCACAAGCAGAGCAGAGGTGCCAGCACTGGCGACTCTGCTCCATTTGTAGCCACGGCTACTGACTGCTGGGCAGCCCCATAGCCGTGGCGGTGAAACTTGCACCATTGCTGGGGGCTGTGCTGGGTGGGCCTCATCTCCAAGTGGGTGGGCCCTGGCCCACCCATGGCTATGTCCCCAGCTCTGAGATGTAGGACATCCAGGTTAAAGTCCCCATTCTGCCTGTTGGGAGTGGGGAGAACCCAATCTCCCCTCTCCCAGGGGCATGTCCTGGGTGCTGGATGGCGTGTTCTGCAATAAGGATCTCTCCATCTATCCTGTTGAAATTGTCCTACACTGTAGGAAATAGTTTAATGGTCCTTGGCCTGGAAGCTGGGTTGCCTAGGTGAGTGCTCTAACCACTAGGATATCATGCCATTCTCTGGCCTCTATTGAGCCAAACTGGTCTCCTCTCTCTCTCATTTTCTTTCGAACAGATTTGTCACACTTTGACGGAGAAACTTGTTGCAATGACAATGGGCACCGGGGCCCGAATGAAATCTCCCGCCAACCTGAATGACGTGATCGTGGTTGCAAAGCGAATCAGCCCCCGGTGAGCTGAGGGGATTGCCTGTCCATTCCGGTGTGAGGCGCAAAGTTTGCACATGATCTGCAGTTCCAGGGGCCGGGCAATTTCTAGGAACATCGGGCATTTGCAATTATCCCTACATGGCAGCCTGGGCGAATTCAGTAGTCCTGACCCTACACATCCAAAAATCAGGTTAAGTCCCCAAACTCAGGAGATTTGAAAAATAAGTGTTTTTTATTTGCTTTTTGGTCTTTGAGCTGCCTGTTCCCAACCCTTTCTTCACAGTCACAGGAGCTAGAATATTCCTTCTTCCTATTTATTTTTAAATGCAAGCTGGGAGTTTCACCTGATCACATGACTCCAGGAGCTGGGGCTTTATGGAAAACACCAAATATCAGTGAGACATGGCAGCACTGAGTGGTCCTTCCTGCCCAGCAGAAAGTTACCCCTTTAAGGATCAAAATCAGTGTTTTGCAATACAGTCAGAAAGCCAGACAGCAGCCCATGTGCTCTGCGTCAGAGCCACATTTTCAAAGGAGTGCAAGATCCTCTTTCCATAGGCTCAGCACACCCAGCTAGGACCAGATTCCCAAAAGAGCCCTGCTCCATTTAGTCACCTAATCAGTGTCAGACTTGGTTGAGGATTTTCCTACGAGTCCAAATGCCAGTGCTTTTGGTAGTACCACCTCATGATCTCCATGCGGGCTGCTGGGCAAAAGGTGCTTTTGCAGATCTGGGCACTACTCCATGGAGCTGCCAAATGGGAGCCGGGCTTTTATGAAAATCAGATGGCCATTGTAACTCTCTCCCTATGTCTGTGTCTTGCTCCACTATGTTTGCCGTGAATGGACTTGATGCTGGGCTTTCAGATATGCTCTTGCAGGGGACAAACCAAACCGGTAACCGGGACCTTGCAAAGTATAATGGAAAATCAGCAAAGTTCTCTTTCCTTTCTCCCCTAGAGTGGACGATGTTGTGAGGTCAATGTATCCTCCTCTGGACCCCAAGCTTCTGGATGCACGGTAAACGATGGGCCCGGTTCCCAAAGATGCTCACTCTTCAGTGCCTGGGAAAGCACTGGGGTTCACTGAGTGTTTCATTATTTATTCACACTGGAAAAGATTCAGTGGGAGAGACCTCATAGCCCAGTGGTTAGGGGCCTTGCTTACGAGGTGGCTGATTCCTGTTTAAATCCCTTCTCAGCAGATAGAGAGGGACTTGCATGAGGGCCTCCCACACATCCCAGGAAAGCACCCTAATCATGGGGCTAGAAGTGATGAGAGACAGATACCATTACGAATATCGCTATATAATAACAAACACCACCAGCCGGCTCTTGTGTTGCTCTCAGAGTGCTTTACAAAGGAAACTGCTACTATTACCCCTACTATACAGAGAGGGAAACTGAGGCACAGAGCAGGGGCATGACTGGGCCCACATCACCCCGCAGGCCCATGGCAGAGATAGAACTAGAACCCATGTCTCCTGAGTTGCAAGCCACTGGGCTAGCCCCCAGGCCACACTGCCTTCCAATGAGCAACTAATAAAGCCACTGGTCGACAAAGCCCCTGTGTGGTGTGTCCCGCCCCATCCCTAAGGCCTATCAGCCAGGTGAGAAGCAGCAATCAAAAGTCCCGCCAGTCTCCATGGTACAAAGGCCTGTCAGTGTTTTCCTCAAGTATTTGCAGCCATGATCCCCAGTAACCAGTGCCCTGCTTGCCCCTGCAGGACCACAGCCCTGCTGCTGTCTGTCAGCCACCTCGTCCTGGTGACCAGGAGCGCCTGCCACCTGACGAGCAGCATGGACTGGATTGACCAATCGCTGTCCGCCGCGGAGGAGCACATGACGGTGCTGCGCGAAGCCGCCCTGGCCACCGAACCTGACAGAAGCATGGCAGGCGCGGACAACTTCCTGCAGGAGCAGTCTGCCATCTGAGCGTGGCCTCCCCCGGGCCACGAGTCAACACCCCACGTTCTTGGGGTGCCAAGGCCACTCACAGCCATGCTGCCGCTCGGTGAATTGAGGTGGTCAAATATTTGCATGCGCCAAGCACAGCTATTAGTATATTTACACTGGACTGTTAACAGATGGTAGCTAAGGCAATGAGTTTCCGCCCTGCAGCTTTGTAGTGTGGTTGAATTGCCTTGCCCGCGGAACAGCGGGGCTCTGATCAATAAAATCCCTGCACAAATCAGGTCATGGGAGGGGTTATTTAGCTGACGCTTTAGACTGCTCTGGTTTCTAAATACACTCGAGGCTCATACACCCTGGGGCCTGGGCCTGCTACTGCTGTGGGCCCCCTGCAGGGCCTCAGCGTCTGGGAAGCTGCTGCAAAGCTGCTTTGAGGGGTCGCTGAGGAGAATCCACGGCCTGGCACTGGAGGTTCCTCAGGAGCGGGGCCTGGCAGGCTCCCCCACGGCCAGGAGGAGGTGTTAGGGGAGGGAGAGGGCATGCACTGGGCTCTTGCTAGTCTGTGGGGATGGAGCAACCCATGGGCATTATCAGAACAGCAGCCCAAGGACCTGTCCTTACTCTGGGGGGCAGGCTCTGTGTCCTGGCAGGGCAATGGTGGCCTAACACTGCCTCTCCTCTCCGGCTACGTCTCTGTGTCTGTGTTTTTCTCTCTCTCTGTGTCTCTGTCTATATGTCTGTGTCTGTCTGTTTGGGGTGGTATCTGTGTTTTTGTCCATATGCTTATCTCTGTCTGTCTCTGTGTGTCTGTCCGTGCCTATGTGTCTCTCTGCATCTGTCTATTTTTGTCTCCAGAGACAAAGTGTCATAAATGATTTCAATAAGCGTTTTCTCATATTACATCACCACACCCCTGCCCGCACACCTCTATTCTCCTGTGCTCTCCGAACTCCCGGATGTGTGAGCTTGTTGGAACATGCTTTATCTTCAGGCCGGTCCCTGGAGAACGCTGGCTTGGGTTGATAAGAAGCAGCGTTGCTAAGAAGGCCAATCTGTGCTGTGCCTCTCGGGTGGTGCAGCACGGGAGGGAGATAGCTGGACACAACACACAGACACAGACAGACAAGCAGACAAGAGAAGCAAGCGTGCACTGGGCCCTGCCCTGCACTATTGAATTCCACTCCAAGATGCACTGCACAGCTGAGCCGGGGCTGGAAGCCACTGAGTGCAGCAAGCCAGACCCTGCCCAGGTGTAACCTTCTCTCCAGCCAAGGCCAGGGTGTTCCCAGACACCAAGCAGCGGACAGCAGCAGCAACAGCCTAGCTGGGCGGGCACTCCCATCCACAGAGCGTGGCGCAGGGATCTGCACCCCTCACCCACCCTAGAGTCAGCCCCAGGCAAAGGGGTTGGTGGTGTTCTAGTGGCATGCCAGGTCGCCTGCCACTGAGCGTCGCTTTCTGTTTAAAGGTGGCCAGTTCCCACCTGCATCTTCAGATTAGCTTGAAATTTGCTGTGCCTCATGGGGCACAGGGCAGGGCTGCTGGTCCAATGTGGGGTTATTTGCGCAAGAGGCTCCAGCAATACAGATGCCTCCAACAGCAATGTACAAAATCACCTCTTCTCATGCCAACCCCCTGGGCTTCAAATTCTAATTCTGATCCTGCCCCAGCTGGTCTCAGCTGCTTGGGCTTCCTCTTAGCTAGTGCCTGGCCTCCCTGCTTCGGGAGCGATACTGGAAATGTTGGTGAGGGACAAGTTTCTAGCTCTCTGGGCTGGAGGGACTGCACCTCACACAGTATGTGTATGTGGGCAGTGGGGCAGCAGCATCCCCCAGCCCTGCGGAGAGCTGGGACCCCCATGTGCAAGCCAGGGCATGGCAAAGTAGGGCATGCCTTTACTGGGGAATGTTCCCCTGCAGGCTGGCTAGGATGTGCTCCTTCAGACCAAGTGGCAGAGGCTCACATGGGGGCCATGGCGTGCCAAGGACCCCACCCTGCTGGGGCGTGTGATTGCATGTGACACAAACACAGCCTGCAAACATCTCACACCTACACACCTGTCTGTAAGCTGCTGTGTTATGAGAAACAAGCCCACCCAGGTTAGACGCAAGGCTTCCACATTTCAGCTGCCTAACTTGCCACTCCTCTAGGGAGCTGAGCATTTCCAGCTCATGCTGGGGATTGGCCAGGTGCCGCTTGCTGCAGCCAAGGATCTGGGTGCCACAAAAGCAACGGTGAGGCTGAGGACAGCAAAGCTTCCCTCCACAGAGCATGGAGCTCCTTTCCTTCCTAAGCATTTGTGGCACTGGCAGAGTGCAATCACTTCTGGGGTGGAATGGAGCAGGCAGGCAAACGCTGTCCATTGCACAGCCATGGGGAGAAAAGGAGGACTCAGGGCCAGCCCCCATGTGGCTGTTCACCTCGATGACCAGTGGGGGCAGCAGAAATATACTGCCACCAGCATGGGCTCATTGCCCTAATCCCAGCAGGGTTCCTAGTCCCTGCAGGGCAGAGACTTCCATGTCTTGTGCTAGAGGTTTTGGGATCAGGTGATGGGACATTACTGGCTACGTCTCTGGGTGTGAACCTGGCCAGGCCTATGGAGCAGCGAGGGGCTCTTAAGGGTGCACCCTCACTGGCAACTTAGGTTGACTTAAGGACACTTAAGTCGACCTACACAGAGCTGTGTCCACACTGGGCTTTTATTAAGTCAACTTAAGCTCTTCCTTAAGTCGACTTAATAACAGCACCTCTGAAGGTCGACTTAAGCCTCAAGTCGACTTCTTAAGTTGACCTAAAGCCAGTGTGGATGGGGAATAGCACTAAGTCGACCTTATTAAGTTGACTTAAAGCCAGTGTGGACAGCTTTGTCTATTGTTAAATTGACTTAACAAGGGCAACTTAAGTTGACTAAAAGTGTAGCCACGCTGTTAAGGTGACTTAACTTTATAAGCGTAGACATAGCCTAAGAGCCTGTACAGGGGGAACAGGAAGAGAAAGGGTTGCAAACAGCTGCTGCCCACTGGGAATTTGCTGGCAGGTATTGGTGGCTGCTGCAGCCCCCATCCCCAAGGGCTGCGTACCCCCCTCCTATCTGTATTGGAGCCCACTGGGCGGGAGCGGGTCCCAGGGTGCTCGGCGCTGTACCAACATAGGCAGCCCCTCTGTCACTGCTGCTCAGGATGCCTCCCTAGCCTGGCCGCCTGACTTGTTGTCCAGAGAGCTGAGGGGTTGTCACAGAGACAGCCCAGCGCCACCCTGCCAGTGAGGTAAAATGCTGAGGACCTGGGTGGCTCTTCTGTATAAAGTGTTCCAGTCTTAGGGTGATCGTGAGGAATCCAAATTAGTGATGGGAACATAACCACAGCCCTATACCAAAACCATATTGACCGGCGCCGCTATAGTTACCTACAGCTCTCGTGCTTTCATCCAGGACACACCAGACCGATCCATTGTCTACAGCCAAGCCCAAAGACAAAACTGCATTTGTTCCAGTCCCTCAGACAGGGACAGACACCTTCAGGATCTCTATCAAGCATTCTTAAAACTACAATACTAACTTGGGGAAGTGAAGAAACAGATTGACAGAGCCAGACGGGTACCCAGAAGTCAACTACTACAGGAGAAGCCCAAGAAAGAAAACAAACAGAATGTCACTGGTCATCACCTACAACCCCCAAGTCAGACCTCTATAGCACATCAGCAAGGATCTACAACCTATGCTACACGACAATCCCTCACTCTCTAAAGCCTTGGGAGACAGACCAGTCCTCACTTACAGACAGCCCCACAACCTTAAACAGATACTCACCAGAAACTACAGACCAAACAACAGAAACATTAAAGCAGGCACCTATCCCTGCAACAAACCCCTTTGCCAACTTTGCCCACATATCTGCACAAAAGAAACCATCACAGGACCTAATCAAATCAGCTACTCCATCAAGGGCTCATTCACCTGCTCACCCACCAATGTGATTTATCCCATCATGTGCTGGAAATGCCCCTCTGCCTTCTACATTGGACAGACAGGACAGTCTCTGTGCAAAGAATAAATGGACACAAATTTGATATCAGTGACAGGTCCAGATGATCACGAACACCACTAAGTAACTTTGAGCATGCTTTGCAGGAAAGGAAGCAAAAGCGACCAACGAGTCCGGAGTCATTCACATTGTCTTAATCTGATAGGTTGGATCCTGCTGGGCCTGCCACTATTGATATGTGCAACAGCGGCGACTTCGCAACTCGGGAGCATAGCCTCTCCTGCCAATCAGACGACACCAGGACATGCCGCCGAAATAGCAATGGGCACGTTGGGGGGCTTATTCTATGTCTCTTTTGTTTCGTGGGTTATAGTGATGATTCAGCTTCATTGTGCTGGACAAGGGCGGACACCCGAGGAACACCGAGGCCAAACGCCTGTGTTACTGTAATGACGAAACTTATGCCCAGGCTGGACATACCAGATAAGATAACGCCCCAGACCAAGGCACCCGTTGTCAGGGGCAGCAGCATGAGTCCATGGGGTATATAACCAGGCCTGCGACAGGGTCAAGTTGCAGTCCGTACGCCAAACCCAGGAAAACCGCAGAGGAGCTACCTGGGGCGGGCTGCCACTCACTAGGAAAGCTGCAGAGGAGCTACCTGGGGCCGGCTGCCACTTACCACGCACACACACCGCAGGGGCCTTAGTCTCAGGACTAGACAAGCCGCAGAGGAGCTAGCTAGTCGGGGCCAGTTGGGGCATCTCAGGCTGCGGTTGTAAGCAAGAAGCTGACTCAGGCCTAACTGCCACCCCTCGCCAGGGAACTTGGGGTCTGTCCATGCTTACACTGCGGAACCCACCGCGCCAATGAACACACCAGCTCAGCCTTCTCCTGTGTAACGTGTGACCTCCGTGACCGCTGTGTTGCCTTACCACCCCGGGGCACAACACTCAGAAATAACATTAAAAAACCAATAGGGGATCCTGCTCACTCCATGATCATATGTTAATAGCCATACTTAGGCAAACTGATTACAAATCATAGAATCATAGAATAATAGGGTTGGAAGGGACCTCACGAGGTCATCTAGTCCAACCCCCTGCTAAAAAGCAGGACCACTCCCCCTAAATTATCCCAGCCAGGGTTTTGTCTAACCGAGCCTTAAAAATCTCCAAAGATGGAGATTCTACCACCTCCCTAGATAGCCCATTCCAATGCTTCACCACCCTCCTAGTGAGAAAGTTTTTCCTAATATCCAACCTTGACCTCCCCAGCTGTAATTTGAAACCATTGCTCCTTGTTCTGTCCTCTGTTACCCTCGAGAACAGCCTAGCTCCCTCCTCTTTGGAGCAACCCTTCAAGTAGTTGAAGGTTGCTATCAAATCTCCCCTCAGTCTTCTCTTCTGTAGACTAAATAAGCCTAGTTCCTTCAGTCTCTCCTCATAAGTCATGTGCCCCAGCCCCCTAATCATTTTTGTTGCCCTCCGCTGGACTCTTTCTAATTTGTCCACATCCTTTCTGTAGTGGGGAGCCCAAAACTGGACACAGTACTCCAGATGCGGCCTGACCAGTGTCGAATAGAGGGGAATTATCACATCCCTCGATCTGCTGGCAATACTCCTACTGATGCAGACTAATATGCCATTGGCATTTTGGCAACAAGGGCACACTGTTGGCTCATATTCATCTTCCCATCCACCATAACCCCTAGGTCCTTTTCTACAGCGCTGCTACTTAGCCGATCGGTCCCCAGCCTGTAGCAGTGCATGGGATTTTTCCGTCCTAAGTGCAGGACTTTGCACTTGTCTTTGTTGAACCTCATGAGGTTTCTTTCGGCCCAATGCTCCAATTTGTCCAAGTCTCCCTGGATCCTGTCCCTGCCCTCCAGAGTATCTACCATTCCCCCCAACTTGGTGTCATCCGCAAACTTACTAAGCACGCAGTCTATTCCATCATCAAGATCATTAATGAAGATGTTGAATAGAACCAGCCCCAGGACCGACCCCTGGGGCACTCCACTCATTACCAGTTGCCAACCAGACAACGAGCCATTGATTCCTACCCGCTGAGCCCGTTGATCTAGCCAGTTTTCAATCCACCTTACGGTCCACTCGTCCAACCCATACTTCCTTAACTTGCCGACGAGAATGCTGTGGGAAACAGTATCAAAAGCCTTGCTAAAGTCAAGGTATACCACGTCAACAGCTCTTCCCGCATCCACAAATCCAGTCATCTCATCATAGAAGGAAATCAGGTTGGTCAGGCACGATTTGCCCTTGGTGAATCCATGTTGACTGTTCCTGATCACTCTATTTTCCTCCAAGTGTTTCAGGATGG